>JAQBSW010003123.1:0-89010 GCA_029291075.1 Eudiplozoon nipponicum
TTTACGACCGACCAGAAAATAAACGTACAATCACCATCAGGGAAAAATAAGGCTACTACATTGATAAGTGTAACTATCAAATACGGTCGAAACTTAAGGCTGTTTCACGTGAGAAATTAACGTCTAAACCAGTGTAGATGCAATTACAAAGACTGTATAGATATTCGGATTGAAAATAAGACCATACACCAGGTTGGTCATAAATAACACCTGCTAATGTTAATCACTAAACGAAAATCTAGTATACGGCACACGCTCTTGGTTCATTAATAAATTATCTGAACAGTCAACAATCGCAACAGGAATGGCGATATCATTACGAGAACGAGGGACGTTTTAGCAATGAAAACGTTAGCGTATGTCTCATGAAAAATAAACACCACAGTCAACCATGTAAAATCCAATAACAAAGACCAGTGCCATAATCACGATTTATTAATTTCACTCAGCAGCAGCTTTTCGTCTAAGTTCACGCTTGCCACATAAGCGAGCATCAGCACGATGCTGACGAATTGCATGGAAAGCATGGAAACCTTTCTCGGCATCTGTTGGCTTATGAGCAGGATCAGAAACCTTTCGTGGTTTGTAGACCATATATTTGCCCTTGCGTTGCTTTAATTCTTTAATTTTTTCCAGCTAAATCAATTAAAGTTAATACAACTTACCGTGGCCTTGCGAGGCAATACAATCAATCTAGATTTATACATTCGCAAACGAGAAACGTTCCTCAATAGTCCCTTCTCTGATTTGTTACGTCGACGATGATCAACAGAAATTCCAATAGTGCGGGCGTATTTAGGACTGAAACCTGCCATCCTAATTTCTTGCAAAGAAAAACCACGACCAGGACGGACTTTCATGTTATAACGTCGAGTAGGACAGCTTACAATGGGTTTCAGCGGACCTGCAGCCGGTCTAGGAGCGATCAGTGCAGCTTTCTTTTTCCGGTTCTGTGAACGACGTAGCTTGCGAGCGGGTTGGTTAAACCATGTCTTTACACGGTTTTGCCAATGTTTATGGAAGTGATTATTATGTATTACATCGTTACCGCGAGGCATTTTTCACTATAAAATAAAGGTGTAGTTAGTTTAAATACAGAAATATAGCGACAAAAACCACTAGACACTCACATGCACAACTAGAACCAGCGCACAAAATTTAAAGTAATTTAAAACAAAACACCACGAATAAAAATGACATAACTAACAAATACAGTTCTAAACTATATAGTAAAACAATTAATTTGTTTTAAATGTCAAATATTTCAAGCATAAGGATGTCGAATAGAGTTGAGTGTAAGTGTATTTATTTTATATTTATGTACACTTTATTGCATTAATATTCCAAAATAAACTAATTATATTTAATATTTTATTAACATTATATATTGTGTTAAATTGCAGTGTGAATTTACACGTATAAGAGCATATTAAGTACCCTAAATCTCATTATTTATGTTTATTTGGATTTTTGCCCGAACTCAATTTGTTTGGGAGCATTATATAATGATTGATTGGTATAGGTGAGCTCTATGACACTATTTGATTGATTTTCTCTATTTAAATTTTAATCAAATTGACTATTATTATTTTACGTTTATTGATTTAATTCTATTCTATATTTTTTAAAAAAAACGCATTTATATGTATGAATGTAATATTGAAAATGTGTCGCATTGGTGCGTTAATGCACAATAAAGATTTTTTGTAAATATTGATAACCGTTACTTCTTATTCTAAATTTACAATAAATATATTGGTACATTAATCCGTTATCCTTTGATTCAATATTCATTGAAACACCGACATTATTTTTATCTTGTCACCAATTTTAATCATTTGGTATATGATACTTTCATTCATGACAAAGAAAAATGATAGATATATAATTCATTCAATTAATTAATCATCAGTTCTTATATACGTGGAATTAAAAGAATTTGTGCATAGTCGCTTTTTGAGTAAGTATAATGGCAAGAATAATTGTACATCAGTTTCATCAGCATTATATTTTATGTTTGCAGCAATTTATTTGCTAACAATGACGAAGAGTCCAAACCATTATTTAGTATGTTATTTGAAGTAGCCCTCTGAAAGTTTTTTTACAATGCGTAAATTAACACAAAATGTCGGAAAAAGTGTAGAAAAATTACTTATTATGATGGAACTGAATCGATTAGAGGAAGTCAGTTTATATTTAAAAGTAGGTAACACAACTATTTTCAATATTAATTATGTAAAATAGTATAAACAAGCAACAATTACGATTAATCAAAGCCATTAAATAGATAACAGCAAATACGTAGAGAAAGGTACTAAAACGCATTGAATTGTTCCAGTCTAACGACATAGTTTTCGTTATACAAGTGAACGTGAGGCATATGTTGGAATAGTTTCATTCTGACCCGATAGAATTCATCGCCACAACAATACTAATAAATTAAGATTACGAGCGAAAAATTTCAAGTTAAAGCAAAATCTAGACTAGCTATAATTGATAATTATGAGTACTATAATATTCATAAATTCAATTCAAGCTAAAAATGTATCGAATCTAAATGTATACGAAGAGTTTATATAACGTATCCTGACTAATCACCTGGCCCTTGTTGTTCTCAATATATTATTTGAATCCATCGTCAATTTTACTCCGGATATTTCAGCTTTCGGTTTCAGCAGCCTTTCTCAACGGAAAGCACATCTCACAAAAACATTGACACTCATCAAGTCAGGTGATAAATTTAGTTTCTATTAATTCATTTATACTTACTGGTAAGTTTATTCAGCATAACTGTCTTTTCAATAGGTAAACGTGTGTCAAGTGTATGCGTATCTATGTGTCTGAAGATGTGTACTCACCGAAATGAAATAACAGTGATCTAATAAAACCTATTGACGATTCACTAGATAAGCGTGCGCCATGCCTGTGTGTATGTGCACACGCTTGTTTTGGATTGAGAAGTAATCAATTACTGCACGTGTAAATTCATCAAGGTGAAGTAACAGCGATCTAGCAAGATCTGACTATCCACTTGATAAACGTACGCCACGCCTCTGTGTGTGTATTTTTTCGGACTGAGAAGTAATTGGTTACGTATAATTAACTGCAAGTGTATCACTCATCCAATTAAAAACAAAGTGATAAATGTCAATTCTCTTTTGCACAAATCATATCGGTTTTTTATACTGACTTTCCTAAATGAAGTATTTATGAGTGGCATTCTCGTAGGGAAGGGGACAAGATAATGTAAATAATCGGTCGCAAAATTTTCACAGTAAATAATAAAGAGTTAGTAAAAATAAAGATAAAGAGTTTACTCAGGATAGAAAGATAAAATAAATTCTAAAATTGCCTATTGAAAGAAAGGTTATGAAATGTTGCAAAGCAAAGTTACCTTTATTGAAATAAAACTTAAAGGTTTAATAAAAAGTGCTACACTACATAAAGAACATAAGTTAATAGATACAATTAAATAAAAAGTAATAAAGGATGAAATTATGAGAAAATCCGAAAAGAAATTAGGAGCTATATAATTACTCATCCACCGCCATTTGTAAGTTAATGGCATTCCAATGCTCTTATTCTTTTACTTGAGCGAGTTTCTGATTCTGATTCGTGCAACCTTTGCTCCCTACCATTATTTAATGCTGTATTCCAAATAGGACCTAATGATTTTTCTATGGCTGTTTCATTCATTACGTCGTTTCTTGATTGAATTTCGATGGATTCTAATCAATTTTGTCGATCTACTACGACCAGAAATTGATATGCGTCTGCAACTGTCTCAATTAATTGTGTGTCTGTCTCTACTGTATGGAATACAAGGTGTTATCTATATTTGCATGCGATTTTATGATCCCCTCTTACATTAATTGAGCGCATGGTTTCACCCACATACTTCAAGTTACAGTTGTTACATCGATTTTCGTAAAATTCTGATGTATCTAACAGTTCAATTTTATCCTTTTAGTTTGGAAGTTTAGTGACTGGGGTAAGGGTCTGTTTTACAATAGTATGTTTATTTTATTTCAACGCTACCATTTCATTTTCCTACTTAGTTTGGAATCAGGTATTACCATGACCTCCCGATCCTCTTGTTTTATCTGACTTCACGTATTTTCAATTATGAACAAATTTACTTATGACACTCATCAAAGTTGCTGCTATTAACTTTAGGGAGTACCCAGTAGCACTAATTAAATCTCTCTATGTTTTCTATCTGTTAGTCACAAGCGGCTAATTGTCATTGATTTGAATATAAAAACTTTCATTCTATAGAGACGGTTTGACTTGAAATGAAGTAGGATACCTGGGTAAGTATCCTTCCTATAAATATATCGTTCTAACTTTGTACCATTTATAATTAAGCATACGCGAAAGCAGGTACAGCAATAAAATTTAAAAAATATATATAATAGAAATTATATGACTTTGACAGTAATAGCTCTAGTGTAATTAGGCCGAACATTTGCTATGCAAAATGCATGTGATTATATATTAATTATCACAGGTTTCCGTGTAATTAGTCACTGCGACTGATAAATATGTGGAGATTCTGGAAGCTACGCACTAAATTCTTTCTGGATTGGTCTATAATATAATTCGTAGAGATATATGACATAAGCTTAAGCGCAGTTTAACAGGTTATCATGAATCCTTTTGAACTAGAAAGGAAAATGAAATGGAAGGAATACTCGTGTTAGGTAGACACCGTTGTTTGTTTCCGCGCAATAAGCTCGATGGACTTTATGTTTAGTGAAAAAACAAATGATTGTGAAAATAATCTTATAACCGATAAAACATGTGTTCAAGAATGATCGTTGGTGGGCAGATTGACGATTGTTCATGTTTCCCCGTAGCGTTTTAAACTAATATGTAGTACAGAAAAACGTCGAAATTGATGAACTGATGCTTGATTAGCGCATAATAATGAAACTTGTAGGTACATATGAGCTGTAAAAGAACGCAAGTTCATCAATTTATACCGTGTGCCATTTCTAGATAACCTAACAGAACCATAGATTTCTATAAAGGCGTACTTAATATCGTTATCCGTTTTAACTATTAATGAATTCGCGCGTAATGTAGATGGTCGCTTGGTGTGACATTTTAAAAGAATTCCTGTGGGCAAAAATCTGTGAGTTCTGCCGTATCACTTCCCATTCAAATAAGCACAAGTTCAACATATAAGCTAATATATTCAGTTGGTCATGAAACAATAAAATCATGAATAAAATAAGATTAAGACAAGATGAAACAAATCAAGATACCTGATTATTTCATCTGCCTAATTGCTGCATAACCAAGAATATTCATATTCATGTGTAGTCTTCTGGTCATAGCTGACTAAATTATTTATAATCAGAGTTTTTCATCTATTACGCATGGCTGTTAACAATATCTGACCGGATTATCTGGTTTTAAGATTTCACTTGCTACAGTTTTTCAGCAGTGGAGCTTGCTCTTCGCATTTAACATGCTTGTTCTCATTTTGTCAATATTCACATCATAATAAAGGTCAACTGAACAATTAAACTGAATGCTTAAATTTACACAAGATAAAATAACTGTATCCGAATTGTATATGCAAGACTTATGTCACTTTTACTGGTAATAAATAATTATAATAAAAAAGACCAATTAACTAAAATATATTTTAAATTTATTAAAAAGAGATTAAATAGATTAAGAATAATGCCCAAATATCCAGTGACACCGGACTATATGTTGGAGCAGCATCATGCATTGTTGATCTTGACTTGCCATACGTTGAAATATGAGCATTCATACTAACGCCATGATCACGATCAAAATTGACTCCAGAAATCACCAAAATAGGAACTATTGATTTTAAAAGCCGTACATCATGCGTTGTTATTACGAGAACACACCACACTTTCAAACACAAAATATACGTTAAAAAGGCATTTGCGAATTCAAGAACCAAAATAGTGATTCTCGAGGAGTAACCAGATCTAGTTATACTTAGAAATACAAAAAGATTCACCAATTATGCACGCATACACATCTGCACACAATGGCATGCCGGCATCAAATCAGCCACTGGATTCGTATTACTGCAGTAAATAAATATTGCCAATACTAAAAACTGACTAGTATTCGTTCATTCAATGGAACAGAAACCAGTGCAACTGGAGCCATGTGCTTGTGTGGACAAGATTTCCAAAATTATACGTCCCTGTTATTAAAGTAAGCTTATTTTTAATTATGTAATGTTGTTCTCAAAACTAGAATTTATTGTTTATTACGTATGTACGGGTATATGTATTCAATTACGTATGCATGTATGTATGTATGTATGTATGTATGTATGTATGTATGTATGTATGTATGTATGTATGTGTATGTATGTATGTATGTATGTATGTATGTATGTATGTATGTATGTATGTATGTATGTATGTATGTATGTATGTATGTATGTATGTACGTATGTACGTATGTATGTATGCATGTATTTATGTATGTATTTATGTATGTATGTATTTTATATGTATGCATGTATGTATGTATTTATGTATGTATTTATGTATGTATGTATTTTATATGTAGGTATGTATGTATGTTTGTATTTTGTATTTATGTATGTACTGATGTATGTATGCATGTATATTTGTATATTTTAATAATAATAATCATAACAATAATATATGTATAAATAAATTTTATAAAATTGTCTGATTTTCTGCATTTATATTTTTCCTCCTTTGTATAAATAAAGCCTGTCAAAATAATTATTACTGCTCAAGCCTTTTGTTGAGCACTGCAAAAGGCGAAAATTTTTATCAGAATCTATTGTAAATTGAGTGCAGCAGTGGCATTTTTACACACTGGCGAAGTCTGTCGTCAGGCGAAATGTCATATGCTGCAGCTGATTTGGCTAGTCTTTTTGCAGCTGGTCGACATCATCAGCACGAGCTGAACATACAGCAACAGGTAAGTTTGAGTGTTTGAATTAATCAACGTAAATGATGGATTACCTATAGCTCCTCTTTGTCAATGATCTTCTTGAGATTGCTCTAATAGCCACATTCAGTTGAAGATTCCGAATTTTTTATGAAGTCTATTTTGCGAGATCGTTCCTTTTCGCATGTCAAGATTGATTGTTTTTCGCCTGTTTTCTAGTTGGTGTTACACAAGATGACATTAAAAGTTATTATTAATGATTGTGGTTTGACCACATTTTCATCTTAAAATATATTCGGCTGCCTCATCAGCATGTTCCCTCTTTAGTACCGGTTTTGTTTTCTACAAATAGTTGATTAGAATGACCTTGTTTATGTTCATCGTAGATGCAGCCCTCGCTGAGTTTTATGTCACCGCCTGGAGATCATTCAAAATCGATGCGTTAACTCCGTTTGGTTTGAATAATTTCCAGCTGCGCTTCCAAAATCTCTTAGAGACATAATATACGAACTATTTCTGTTGCTCTTTGTTATGCTGTCATCGTTTCATATAGTTAAGGAACATCGTATAATAAATAATTAACATCACGATAGACTGACGGTCAACACATAAAATGTTTACCTAGACAATAACTCAGACAGGGCAAGTGGTGCTCTTTCACTTGGTGGAACGGTGATTGCACTTGATTTATTTACCACACTACGTACATATGTATGTATACTTGTTTATGTATGTATGTATGTACGTATGTATGCATACATGCATGTATCTATGTCAATATGTATTTATGTATGTATGTGTGTACACATGTATGACTGTATTTATGTGCTTTTACTAATGCAACTAGAACGAGTTGATTGCCTAGCTAAAGCAGTTTTCAGTTGTTCAGATGCTTTACTGACTGAGCGACTGATCAGTTTATCACTATCATAAAAATGTATCTGCTTGATTGCAAATAAATTCTTTAATGATTGTCTATTGAATTTTTGTCTGCATTCACACTCACTGATAATTGCATAAAGTTATATATGTTGGATGCTTATTGATTGAAATCGCCTAGTAACTATTCAGTCGTATTTTTCTTTTAAACTAATGATATAATGTGTATTTTGAGCTTAATTTTTAATTTCCACCGTATAAGTCTTTATGTATGCCTGTATATTGTGCGAATTATTAGATATAATGGAATCGGTATTTATCCCGAGTCGGAAAACTTGATTTATGGTATTATTATCACCACCCGCTCAGGCATTGATTTTTTTCAATTTTGTTTTATGTGTTGCTTACTTAGTAACAAATTAATTCAAATAGGACCAAAAGGATAAACCAAAGTCAGCATGAATGAAAGGCATAATCTCATGTACACATGCGTTTCGTGCTTACTGGCGATTCAAACGTAGGCGCCGGTATTACGCCCTATACCTACTATATATTTGGATGAGGAATGTGGAAGAATGAGACTGCAATCCCCTTATACGAATGTGTATAGCAACAGTGGTGGAGTTAACTTCATATAAAGTCTTCGACAATGCGACTTATAAGCTAATTCACTATATATTATATAGACCGAGCCTGTAAGTGGTACCAACACTGGTCACCGAGTCAGTACATGGTAGCAACACAAAGGATATCAAGATATGCTACATTTCGACAAAATGGAGATTTACAGCTACTTATGAACACCTTTTGATTGTAAAAATTGTGTGTGGTGAAAATCGCGAAGGAATTAGGTTTGTGATTGCATAGAATTTGTGCAGCCGATGTTTCGAGTCTAGTGTCGTATATGCAAGGCTACTTTTAGTGGAAACCGCGTTTCGGATTTACCCTACCTCATATATGATTTTCGATTTGATTCTTGTTAATCAATTTGCCGTCGTGCTCTGCTGATGATCATGAAACGTTGAAGCTCGTCAGTAGATGTGACTGACAATAGTCTTGTTATCTTGTACGTCTGTTTATGCATAATTGGTTTTCGTACTTTTCTCAAGTACGTGAAATTGATTTAAAGTTTGGTCGTCGTCATTTGCTTCATAAATGAGTGCTTAATTTAAGAGCTCTTGTTTTGTCTCTTTGTTTGCGTCAGCATCAACAACAGAAACATGTTACTAATTTAGAGGCACACCAGCAGTTCAGTCATGGTCAGCCAAAGCACCCGAACAATCATGAGTCACCCTCACATTCTAATCAACAAACTGTGCATAATCAACAACACGACGAAAATCCATTCCTTAAGCAGAATCAACAACAACAGCATCAGAGTCAATCGCAGGCAGCTATGATGATGGAGGCGGCTGCAGCCAGCCAATTGTCGATGGGTCAGCTGACACGCGAAGCCCAACTTTTTCATCATTATCATCAGCAACACCAAGAGGCGCAACGCCTTAAAGTCAGTTAAATTTTGTAATAAGACTGTTATGTAAAGTAAATTAATCAGTTTTACCACTAATAGGCAGTAAGATTCCAACGATCCTCAATTTCGTTGTCAATTTTTTAAAGTTTTTTTCTGTCGACAGCTATGTTCAAGTGATGTGCCCACTAAATTTGTAAATATTAAATATGCCTTAGTGTATACTCTAAACTATCGGAAAACTACTTCTAGAATTAGTTTCTTTCAAGACTTTCCATAGATGCCATTCTGAACTCTTCTTTTAAGCGTTCAGAACCAATGCGTCGACGTTCTCCCTGCCAGTAGATTAGTTGATTCTGACTATGCCGACGATATTATACTATTATTTGAAAACCGAGATACAGCCAGAATCCAATTAACTCTAGCACGATTCAAATGCTGCGTAACTATGAGGAGATCGCACCCTGGCTCGTAAGCTTTGACAGAAGTTTGCTGCCTTCCAAACAGCAATTGAATATCTACATTAACTAAACGTTGCTGAGGATTTGGAAGAAACGTGGAAGCGTAATAGTCTACAAATCGTGTACTCAAATCTATCGTATTAGGACTGTCTCCTCTTCAAAGGGTGTATGAGTATCTCCAGTTTTTGGCACACTGTTCGTCGAACACTTCCGGAATATTTTAAGTCCAAATATGTTAAATGACGTAGTTAACGATGAAGTACCTTAAACAAACATTGGTTGCGCGGGTGGTGATAACAATTATTATAATCAAGGTTGCGGTCTTGATATAAACACCTGACCCATTAATTACTTACATATGTCAGTATAAACTAAGAATTGTACAGTGTAGAAAAGGCAATTCATCCAGTAGACCGGTTTCGTCCTTATTGGGAACTCATCAAGTACTGGCCAGAATTTGCCGCGGACAGGATACGAACCTGGGCACGTCTGCTTCGGAATCTGGTGCTCTAACCACTGAGCTATCCTGCCGCACACTACACTACACACAATTTTCAGTTATATACTAACTAATGTAACTTGGTTAGTCAATTTTTCCTTTAGGTGGAGCTCATATGGCATCCATTTAGACCCAAAGTTCCAACTAACCATGCCCAATCTGTCATTACTGAACAGACACACATTACATGGGGAAATGGTATTGAAATGAACATTTATATAATTAAACGAACATTGGTTGCGCGGACGGTGATAACAGTTATTATAATCAAGGTTGCGGTCTTGATATAAACACCTGACCCATTAATTACTTACATATGTCATTATAAACTAAGAATTGTATAGTGTAGAAAAGGCAATTCATCCAGTAGACCGGTTTCGTCCTTATTGGGAACTCAAATTCTGGCCAGTACAGGATGAGTTCTCAATAAGGACGAAACCGGTCTACTGGATGAATTGCCTTTTCTACACTATACAATTCTTAGTTTATACTGACAAAATATAAATAATTAATGGGTCAGATGGAGTACCTTGTCGGTCTTGCTGCAAAATGAACACAGATGCTTCTAAGTTTGATGAAGTAGCAGATACTTGCAGTTTCATAGGGGAACACAAAACCGCTGGAATCGTTGCCAACCCTCCGATATTTTCAATTAGATAACATGAAGGTACAAAATCATCTACACGATCTTATTTTGTCCTTCTGGCGAGATGAATCTGTCAAAATTGTGCGTAAGTTTGTCATTATGGTGTAAACCCATTATTAGATTGGCACATTTATTCCTGGTTGCTGTTGTGTTGCAGTAATGATGGTTACTTATTATCCTCATAAGGATTCTAGAAGATTCACTGTTCTGAAGTAGGCCAACCAGACAATTTTTAGAGAATAGATTGTGTGTGTAGCTGATCAGCTTGCTTATCTCGAATATTCTGAAGACGCTGTTGTGCTGGCGGAAAGGGACCACGGTTACGATTATATATTCGTTGCGGTATAAAGCCAAATGGCCAACTTTGATCCTATATCTATACTCTTTCTGTACAGCACCATGCTTCGAGTTATGAATGAATTCGTCTACCTACGATCCTTGGCAATTCAACTTGATTGCCGTCAGACAAGATTTACATACTTAGCAGTCTTGCTACACCTGTCCGTTTAAAATTATGCAAACCACTCTGAAATGGCCCGCATATATTTTACTCAGACCGAGGCACAACATGTTAAATTTCGATCCTCTTGTATGCTGCGGGGACTTGGAAGATGATTTAATGTATATTTCGGTCCTTGACAACTTTGTAAACTAATGTATTATCTCTATCTGATTTAGCTTACTGTCAGTTAAGCGTCATGCCGCATTGTTCTAATATAATTTAGCCTCTCGTTAATGTTGAATCTACTCGGTGCCTTGTTATGGAACAACGATTGCGTTGGGCGGAGAACATTTGACAGGGTAAGTTATATAACATGCTCGCCAGGCTACAGAAGCATCTCCAGTGGATTTCTGGAACCACACAATGAGTAGATCTGCAAATAATATCCTATTCTTTTCAACATCGTTTACGTGGTTAAGCCCCATTCTTTCCTCACTTACTAACATACCATTGAATTGGCGAAAATCTGAGAATTCTTAGCGGAAAACAGGGTCCAACGCGGAAGATTTTTCGATTATGCCTTATTGACATAGGCTAATCCAGAAGCTATCGTGTGCGGAACCTATAGCGCCGTGTATGAATGAATTTTTGCATGTACTGCCGTGATAAATTTAATGTTTCTGAAAACGACATGTAATTGTCAGATATTAGAATTGAGTTAAAATTACATACGAGTATCGAGTGCACCATAATTTTGTAGACATATTTTTAAATCATTATGACTTGCGTTATAAACGCCTGAACTGTTTCCATCAATAAAGCAACATCAACAGCGATTTGGTGTGCATGAGCCGTCTGTGGCAATGGCCGCTGCCACGGCGTTGTATGAGGGATTCACGAAGTCATCTGATTATTATCAGCATCATCATAATCAACAACAACAACAGCTGCAATCAGCAAGTCATAGTCAACATTATCCCAGCCGTGTTGACGGTGAACCTGCTTTTCCTTTACAGTCACAGCATCAGGGCAATGCAAATGCTCATAATCAACATCAACACCAGGCACAGTTATTTGCCCAGTATTTCAATCAACGAGAATCAAGTATGACACGCAATGCTGTAAATAGTGTTGATCAAGCATTGCGTCATCGAGAGGCTGACTTGTCTGTTGTATCGCCGAATCGTCATTCCGCTTTTCCTGAAAATCAGCAGACTCCGCAAGTAAGACCAGTATTGGAACGATTGGAATTTCTCTTGAGACCATTTTATGCTTAAATGTGTGACCAAGATTAATAAACTTTTTGTTGATTTAGAATTAAATTGATCTTGTCACGGATCCAATAAGTTATTTAATGCACTCTAGTATCATATAAGCATTATCCGGATTATGCGTGTTAACAACTTAATGCTTGATGCTTAATTTTTGTATTACCGTCAATATTCATGCTTTTCTGTGAGATGTAACAATGCACTAGATCGCCAAAGTACGTATACATGAGCAAAAACACTCCAACATGTTTATATAAACTGGAACAGGCACTTATAATTCCATAAAATTGTGTTAACAGCTAGAAAACAGCCAGATCTATCTATGGCCTGTAGCCATAGAAATTCCGGCTTGACGACCAGCAGACACGAGATAATCAGCCCAGGAATGGTAGAATGAACTTTGCCTGGTTTTAAAGGACACAGCCATCATCTCGTTTCATGTGAATCCTCGAGGTTGGTCTAACTGACAAGTAACACTAATTGGTAAATTCGTAGTGACGGGATGACAGCAAGCGTGCCAGACGCGAAAGGCAAGTTACCGCTGCTGAAGAAAAATTTGACCACTGACATCTGGGCCTATAGTGCTTATCAGCCTTGGTTGACAGACTATTTAAGAAAAGGAAAACTCCTAATACAAACCATCTTCATTAGGAATGGTGATCTAGTGTTCTTTTACAATCCACGTATGACCATGAACGATACAAATTAAAATGATTACATAGTGCATCAGCCATCACGCAGTATAAAAACGGTCGCCTTATCTGCTGATTCGTGCAGTGGGGATAAGCGAAATCAGGTTACTGCAGTAATCTTTATCTCTCATTCTGCCTCCTTTCCTTCTTTTTCCTCTATTCAATCTAAACATACTATATATATATATATATATATATATATATAATTTGATTATGGTTGGAGTTGATCATATCACTGAGCCTAATATCGGGTCGCCAAATATCGAAAATCGTTTAACTAGACTGCCATTCATTAAATATAGGCTAGGTTTTAACATCGGCACATTTAATGTGCGAACATTAAAACAACTTTGACAACTAGCAGCTCCTTACCAAGTTGAGACCGAAGATTCGATAGTCTTAGTTATGTGTGACAAAATGCTCAAGTTGGGCGTTTAAGTACCGCAGGATTTCATTTAGGAGGAGGATAAACTTTCTACTCGACACGCAATGATAGTTGTGAACGGATTTTGGATAGTTGCGCGGAACATAGATTATATTTAAGTAGTACAAACTTCAGACGTAGTGTTATACATCGCGCCACATGACGTCCTTCAGCTTCCGCACAACGGTGGACTTCAATAGATCATGTAGCAGTAAATTAAAAATGGCGTGGTTGGATCCATGATTGTCGGCTTTATGGAATATTTATGTCGACTCGTCTTATAATAATACTCGTCGCAATGTAAGACGCTAACTTAATCACAATTAAAAAATCGATCGCGAATCCTTTTTTGACTGAAGGACTGAAGAACTGGAAGAAGCGTTCGCGTCAGGTAATAGTCGTTGTTTGTTTCAAATTGTTTGCGCAACAGGTCAGAAAATATTAAAAGTTAGTGAAACATATTTTAGTAACAACATTTAATGATCGATAAAATACGTCATCTTGATAGTTCGGCTGAACACTTCAATGAACAATTTTATTTGGCACCTGTGTCAGTTCCGACACTTGAAAGCATGCCTGTATCAAAAATTGTGGAATTATAATCTCTAAGAACCATTTGAGTTTGAAATTCGGGATGCAATTCTATCTCGTAAACTTCGTAAAGCAGCAGGTCGTGATAATTTGGTTCCGGGTGCCGACATAATTTCGGGAGCATTGACTAACCTTTTTCGTACTTTTTGGAATGAGGAGACCGTACCACTTGATTGGAATGAGTCGACCATTGTTCCAATCTTCAAGAAAGGCAATCTTATTTCGTGTAATAACCATTGTGGTATAAGCTTGACTCCAGTCGTGTTTAGGTTATTTTCTTGATTATTCTAAGTGGTCTTAGCGCTTCACATGAATCACACTAGAAAAGACTAGGTCGGATTCCGCTTAGGACGAGGTTGTATAGATAATATTTTTACGTTTATGGAAGTTCTTGAATGACGACATGTAGTTCGCCGTCTCACAACGACTGTCTTTCTAGACAAGGGTGCGTTTGACTCAGTGGATCGAAATTTTTTATTCGATATTCTGACGAATAGTCGTGTTCTCACAAATTTTGTTAACATTAAACGCGCTCTACACAAGTACTTCCGTTCGCGTTAATGTCTAAAACGAATTACGCAAAACAAACAGTAATGGTGTTCGTCAAGACTGTCCACTTTCCCATATTTTGTTTAATTTTGTAATCGATGCTATTATGAACAACACTCTTCCACACATTGAGGATGCAGGTTTTGCAGTTCTCCCGGGCGATAAACTAGTCGATCTTGACTATGTAGGCGATATTATACTATTATTTGATAATCGAAATTCTGCTCAGGCCACCTCGAATAGATTAGCAGACGTTCCGTCTTTCGGTATGAAATTTGCATCCTCTAAATAAAAGATATTTTTACAGGATCACACATCATTCACTCCAACTCTGCGACTTTAGGGTAAATATCTAGACATAGTTAACAGGTTTATATATCTCTGGTGCTCTATAAATAACTCAGGCAATATATCTGACTAGGTAAGTATGAGAATCGCTATTGCTAGAGTATCTTTCTCGAACCTTCGCCATTTATGGAAAACGCGATTATTTCGTGTTTAAAATGCACCTGTACGCGCAGTTTTACATTTTTCTATTGATACTTGGCCCCTTAAAGTTGATGATTTTAGACGTTTACAGGCATTTGACCATCGTTGTTTGATAAACATTGCACAAATATTTAATCGAATATTGGTTGCGCGGGCGGAGATAATATTTTACTATAATCGAGGTTGCGAACTTGATATAAACACCTGACCCATTATGTACACACATTTGTCACTATAAACTGGGTATTGTATAGTATGGAAAAGGCAATTCATCCAGTAGACCGGTTTTGTCCTTATTGGGAACTCATCATTTACTGGCCAGAATTTGCCGCGAACAGGGCACGAACCTGGGCACGTCTGCTTCGGAATCTGGTGCTCTAACCACTGAGCCACGCTGCCACTTCGTTAACTACGTTGGCTCGGTCATGTTTTGCGAATGGCCTCAATTCGATTTCTCAGTAGAGCTCTGTTCTTTCATCCAGTGCAAGATTGGCGTAAAAAACAAGGTGGGAAGATTTTGACATGGTAGAAATAGTTGGTCACTTAAATCGAAATTTGGTTTCATAGGACCCACTTTTCTTCCTGAATGGTGTTCAACTGCGCATCATAGTTCTTGGTTAGAAACCCTGTGCGATATGGAATCAAATCAAGTTCAGTGACGATCTGGTTACAGGTTTATAGTACAATCGTCATCGTAAATTTCTATTCTTTTATGGTAGACTTAGCTACGAGGTTTGGTTTTGTTTATGATGTGATACCGTTAACCCGCAAGGAAGCTGTATTGCTGGCATTGCCTTGCCTTAAAGCTGACTTTGTCATAATGTTGCTTTGTGGAGGTTTAGTCTTCCTCACTTATGTGAGCTATCTAGATAAATATACTCATAATAACTGGATACTCTCTCTCTTTCTTTCATTCTTTATCTCTCCCCCTATTCTCTCAAATTTTACTAATAATTTGCGTGCCCTAACTATTATCTTAGTTGTTTTATGTTTGGCTTTTTATGGTTATATGGCGGTGGAACAGTTGTTGTTGCCTTTTGTATGGCGATGTATGTTGTTGATGATGATGATCTATCCATTGGAGAATGTTTTCCGTTATTTTGGCCGTAGGTCTTTTCTCATCTAGAAGTATTTTGCGTAGTGTTTATTTGTTAGATTTTAGTCAGATGAAAAATTGGTCGGCGTGACAGTAAGTCGTTATAGAAGATTTTTTACCATTTTGACGGATTTATGTTATAATCCAAACGCCCAATGAGCTGCACTTCAGATGTGTGAAGTGTAAGCCATTTATAGAGTATGCACCACAAAGACACCGTATTTGTGGAAAACAAATGGAACAGATGCCGCTTCGTTGCTAATTCAAAACCTATAATTTCATATAGATTCAGTTTGTTGAAAAATTACCCTTGAAGCTCACATTCAACTTATGAAAATTTTGTTGCGTGACTGTGGCTACTTTGGTGTTATTGGTGGCAGGACAACGCTTACGCAAGATCTCTTTTCGTAAGATACGAGATTCCTTTCTGAATGACAAGTACTGGTTGCACGGACGTCGAAGGCATGTTTCCTTTTCATCTAGATGTTCGATGAATTTATTTATATTGTACGTTACTGAACGTACATTAGTGTACCTAATGCCACAATTATTTGTAATAAGTCGTGTCTTTCAGTTATGAATTACTATGGCGAGGACGCCTGAATAAGTTGTGGCTAGTCTTCCGATAATAAAATCGGAGCATTTTTACCGTCTCAACTATTATCCAAGCTCTTTTACAAACAAAAATTGCTGCGAAATTAAAAGATTACACCATGGCCTGTAAGATGTGCACTGCATTTGCTAGTCGTCGTCGTCATCATCATCATCATCATCATCATCATCACAGACAGCAATACTATAGCCTTTGATAACCGATGCTTCAGCGGGTAAAACTTGTCATTGTCGTCCGGCGGGCTTGCTCTCGTTCCGTAACTACATTCTCAACACTAAGTGTTACTGTGTAGTTAAACCAAACTCAAAACTTCATATGAAACGGGAGGATGTCTTTATCCCATTGTACTCGACAAGATTGAAGCCAACATTAACGGGCTGTCTAACTTCTACCCGCCGGGCGTCATTGGACAAAAGTTCCCAAAAAACTCCAAGTTGTTTTTCAAATATGTATTATCTCCTTGATGCCGGTGTGTCCTGCATAGTGCAAATGCAAGAAAATCCCATTTCACGTTCGGCCATCCAAGACAGGATGAAAAAAATTGAGACGTCAGGTTAGGCGTAACATAAAAATATATCACTTTAGGTGATTGCATTTGACACCTGGATTGAGTATATTGTAATTGTACATGGGCTAACGGGGCTATGGCGGTGGCGTCACCAGAGCGTGGTGGATTTCCGACCGGCAATAGGATATCCTATAAAATACCACATGAGCCCGACGACGGCACCATGACTCGGCGTGTGTTCCCCGCCACAAAAGGGTTCAACAGCCACAGGATTACATGGACTCCTGGACAGTACCCCGTACTTCCGAATGGCGAATGAGCTCTCAACAGCCACCGGCAACCATGCAACTTACTGCTGCCTTGCAGACTGCGCTTGGATGTGCAAAGGCTAGAGGTGCGTCCTCGATCAAAAAGCCGAGTGGTGAGGGGACACCACTTGTATTCCCAAGAAACTCCATGAAATGTGGAGCCGGCTTATCCTCCAAAAGGAGTCAGCCGCAGTAAAGCAAAGTAAAGCAATTGTTTAAGTACAATTATTTCGCCAATTTGGTTTAGTAACCTCGAGTAAATCTGTTTTCGGCGCTCCCTTTCGACTCAATTTTTGTATTCTTTCGCGACCACAACCAGTTTTATGCTCATTCTTCGCAGCATCATCGTGAGCAACAACAACAACAACAACAACAACAAATGCCAGATCGTGTAGGAGAAAGTGCTTTACAATCACGCCATTCGTTTGCATGTGAGCGGATTCTCATGAATCAGTCAGCAGCTGGTGGTCTATCACGGCCAAACATTTCACCACAGTCACAGTCGCTGAGCCAGCTAAAGTTACCGAAGCCTTTGTCTCCAAATCATCAAAAAATCCAGTCTTCATTCATTTCCTCGTCACAAACACAGGAGGCGTTCTCTGGAAATCAACTTCAACGCCGAGATTCCCACCAGTATGAATCTGCCTGTGGAGCGTCTGCAAGTCAAACATATCAACACGCCAATCAGCTTCAACATTTTTCGCAATCACACCAGACTTCAAAACATAACACTGAAAAACAAGTCTGTTATATTTTTTATTTAAAATTATTTATCATTTATGTGAGAATGTTGTTTTATGTTGTGGGGCGATAAACTATACGTTATACAATTTATCAAAAGTACCGTCCAATTATCCCACATTCCTCACCCAAATATATAGCGGTTAAAGGGCGTAATACCGGCTCCTACTGATGAGTCTCCAGTAAGCACGAAACGAATGTGCATGAGATTATACTTTCCGTTCATGCTGCCTTTGGTTTATCCTTCTGGTCTCAACTGAACTAATTTGTTACTAGGTTCGCAACACCTAATACATACTTGCATATATATTAGCTCTTCGCAACAAACAGTATTTAACTGCTATATATTTAATTGAATGATGTCATGATTATCGCGAAATGTGGCAACTGATATCTATCAAGGTCAGATATATGGATTTACTGGAGTAAAAGGTGTTTAGAAATAGTTGCAATTCTCAATTTTGGTGAGCTTTAGCATACATTGAAATCATTCGTGTTGGTACCACGTACCGACTCGGCAACCATAGTGTTAATACCATATACCTTTTCGGTACCATAATGTTCGGAACGTGTACTGATACAAATGCAATAGTGTTGGTGCCTTTTACAAACTCTGTATATATATCATGTATAGTGAATTAGCACATGAAGTTACCTTTACTACTGCAGGTTTACAAATTCGTATAGAAGATTGTACTGTACTATTTTGCCATATTCCACACCAAAATATATTGTGGGTAGATGACGTAATACCGGCCCCTACTGATGATTCGCCACGAAATGAATATGCATGGGATTAGACTTTCCGTCTATGCTGTCTTTGGGTTGTCGTTCTGATCATATTTAAACAAATTTTTTACCAGGTGCGCAACACTTAATATACATTTGTACACACACGAAACACCACATGCATGTTCTCCAGACGTAGCATTCAAAATAATTATTAAATGCAATATTAAAAGGGAGCTAGCCACAAACGAAGCCTTATGGATAAACAAATTGGAGCCGGATTTATGCAAGCAGAAGAAGCATGTTCAGGCATTGAGCTTGAACAGGATGTGACGCACGCAATTAATTTTTTTTCGTTTTTTACACTCTCTCTATGTTTACATATTTCTATCTTGTTTTGCCTTCCATTTTATATATAAAGATATGCTCATTAGTAGATAATTGAGGAGATAATGAGAAAGAAGCGTTTCTTGTATCTGATAAAATTTCATTTTGATTTTGCACATAGGAAAAGTATTTAACTGTTCTATATAAGATTTATGTTTGTCTTAATTTTGTTTATTCGTTGACAGAATGTCTATTTCATACACTATCTCAGCTAAGTAGCTTATTACAATATATCTATTCCAGTGAAGTTTTTATTACTCTTCAAGTAAACAAAACATTTTCTACCCGATATGAATTTAAAAGGCACGTTTAAATTTACACAGTTTTAATTGGCAATATACATAAAGAGACTGAATGTCATTTATTTAATTATAGCATTAGCCATCAATGATATTATGTCAAAAGCTAGTCTTCAAACTTTCAATATCACATGAATTTTCGGTGCAACATAACGAGATGTGGTTGAGTTTCGCATATTTCTGTGATTTACCACTTTTTTTAATTATAGACAAGAATCAAGAAAAAGTATGCCAAATTAATTATCAAATTGATATGCTTCGTTATATCGCAAGAAAATATGTTTGTGGTAAACTGCAAGTTGCAACTAGATGTCCGCTTGCCGATAAAATGATTTCTATTATTGTGTGCTAGGATGGGGTCATCGTTTTTACAGTTGAATATAAATCAATCCAAATCTGAAAAATGACAATTTATTCCTGTTTTTGCGTTGTCCACACCCTTTTCTTTGGTATATAGTTTGCGCATTTAATTTAACGTAATTCCCCTTGCTTTTCAACACTGACTATATGAGAAGTAACATACTGTATTCGACTTCAGGTCTGGTGAAAGGAAAATGGCCTTTTTAAATTATTGTTTATAGCTGCTTTATAATAAATGCATGTCTTAACAAACCACTTATGTTTCATTTCAAAATCTAAATTCATAAGAATAGATGAAATGACATCTATACCCAATAATTACTATAGTTAATATTTTAGCATAATTTAAAAAAAATGCGTTTCAGATGGACTTTCACGCATCCACCGAACAGCAAATATTGGAACGAATTTCTGACCAACAAATGCGACCGGCAGAGCACACCAAATCGGTTAATAAATCTCCAACACTATCAAAAGCCTTGGACATTTCGAATAGTAGGACAAAACACGATGATGAAAAAGAAATGACGAATGAAGCCATCGTTAAGCGGCTTCCCAGTGTTGACGCCGCGATTGGTGGTGGTGGTGGTGGCAAAAGAAAGCAGTTAGCAGAGACAGAACGCTGTGGAGCTGCGCCTGCCTGTCGAAAGAGTTTGCAAGCTGAACGATATTTAGTGCGCATACGAGAGCGTCTCTTTCACGACTCGTGTGCCGTGTGTGCTGAATGTGGCGCTGAACTGATAGACTTCTGCTTTGTCGTGCAAGGTCGTCTGCTTTGTCGTCAGGACTACTATCGGTTAGCGTTTTTTATGTTGCTGTATTCTGAAGAGGTTTTTTGTATGACATATTTAGCCAGGAACCGACCTGATTCTGGTTTTTAGAAACAAGATTTTTTGCGTCCAATTTACAAATTTTCGCATCCTCTATTTTGGGCCTGTCTTCTTTCGGCTTTGTAAACAGTGTGCTCGCGACATAATAAACTTAACGATAGGTTAGACATAGGCTAAATGCCGTTTACACAGCTTCATTTACATTCAATGGAAGATAGCTCAGAACCAACTGATTTTCTCACTAGACAAGCGTGCGTATGCGTGCAGGTAATTATATTTCATTGAATGCTTTCCAGTTACCGCTACTAGTCCCCGCACATGCATGGCGCACATCTATTCAATGCAAAGTCAGTTATTGGTATATCTGCCAATAAGTGTAACTTTGGCCGCTGTAACGCAAATTTTGTCTTATGTCTGACTGAATATTGGTTGCGCGGGCGGTTATAAATTAGTAAAATCGAGGCTGTGGTCTTCAGGTAAATGCCTGACCTATTATGAACACACATTTGTCAGTACAAACTAAGAATTGTGTAAAGTAGCAAAGGAAATGATTGCAGTAGACCGATTTCGTTCTTAAGGCGAACTTATCACGTACTGTCCTGAATTTTCCGCGGACAGGGCTGTCAGCTGTGGAATAGAATGAGCTTTATTTTGACATCGAAATATACGATGTGAAAATGTTGACAGTGGACGAACGATTTTTAGATAGCATTCTTTACTTGGAATCGTAGAGGAGATAAAATGAATTTATTAAGCTTATTCAACAAAGTGAGTCAACTTCAATTTACGATTAATCACTATGTGTATTACAAATTCTAGATGTCAAATTAATTGGAAAACTTTTATGGAAAGATACTCATTCGTATAAGATGAAAATCGGAATCTTAAAATCAACACGAATTAGAAATCTGAGACTAACATATATAGAATATAGGCAAATTGAATTACACAGACTTAATAGCTGTAACCTTGATACATGTAATAAGTAAATTTTAATCATAACTTTAAGTATGCCAAGTCCAATTCAACAAATGAGGATCGTAGGGTCATTTTAATACCCTATTCAAAATCAAGCAGGAAAATAAAATCCGTAGCATCAAAATACGATGTAAGAATCATTTTAAACAATCCCTTACGTTTGGAGCGGAACTTTCCAGCTAATGAGCCTTAACATTAAATATCACCTTTTCTCTACAATATTATTATTAGACACATCAGGAATATATATGATATTCCACATAAAAACTGTGACATCATGCATGTAAGCTATGCCCCAAATTCAGGTAAGAAGTGAAAAACATAGAACTGCATGTTAATATGTACATACTAATAGATAAAATCTTGAATGTCGTACAGTTGAGACGGGAAATACAATTAATTGGGAGTGTAGTCGATGTGTATTATTATGTTGTTGCCATAGCTCGACAGGATAGATTATTGGCATTAAATAAATGTAGCAGGTGTATTTCTGGGCTCGATATGGAGCATAGAACTGAATGCCGATTAGAAGCGAAGGTTTCATGAATAAAAATCGGGAACTTGATTCACTAAAAGAATAAAAACGCTGGAGTAAGATTAGCTTATAGGTAACGATCTATTAATTTGATTTCGGATTTTACCATAATTAAATCGCAATTTCTTGTTATATTACTGTATCTATTATTATAGGTCATTTATACAGTGCATTATTTATTAATGAGCCTTAACATTAAATATCGCATTTTCTTTAAAATATTACAATGATTTTTCTTTCAGAAGGTAATTTTCTTTCTCGATTTTCATGTTTTAAAACTTTGTGCCTTAATTAAACGGATTATTTTAATAATTATTAAGTATTGACCATGACTGGAATATTTTCATTATCATGTCCCTTTCTTAAACGATGATGTCACTAACAGACATTTCATTTAACAAATTAAGAGTGAACCAATTAGTTAATCGCGTGCAAAATGAAATTGACATTAAACACTAAAGGTTCACTTACATGAGCGTGCATATACATTACTTTAGTAATTATAACGAGATAACTGTAATTTAATCGTTATTGGGAATTCTTCAACTACTGTCACAAAATTTGCTTCGGACACGGTTCGAACGTGGGTGTATCTGCTTCGGAGTCTGTGACTATCCACTGCACAACCATGCGCATACTACGCACAATTTTCAGTTATATATAAAGCTATTTTTTCGGTTAGCTTTTTCTTCATTTGGAGCTCATGTGGCATTTCTGTAGGCCTAAAGTTCCAACCAGCCACCCAGTCTGTTATAGACTAGACACCACGCTACCTGGATAAGTGATAGTGAATTGAACATTTATATAATCAAACGATCAGTGACTTTGCGGCGGTAATAACAATTATTTCAATCGAGGTTGCGAGCTTGATATATACGTCATTCCTAGTATATATATGTTTGTCAGTATAAACCAGGCATTGTATAATATAGAAAAGGAAATTCCTCCAGTAGATCGGTTTCGTCCTTTTTGGGGACACTTAAAAATGTTCTGGACAGTACCCGAAGTGTTCCTAATATGTACGAAATTGTTTACTGAATGAACTGCCTTTGCTACCTCATACAAGGCTTAGTTTATATTGACAAATTTATATACAATAGGATTTGTGCTTACATCAATTTCACAATCTTAATTTATAGAATTGTTAGTACCACACGAGCAATTAATGAGCGTTTACTTAATTAATTATTTGTAATTTGAAACTTTTCTCTTAACAAGTAATTTATTTCCGCCCATAATTGAAGCCGAAACGGTCTCATCAACTTATCTTTAGTCATAATATATATATATATATATATATATATATATATATATATATATATATATATTTCACGTTGATAACAAGTATATTTATGTACAGAACCTTTACATAAATTATATTTTGCACGATATTTTCGAATATTTTGGCAAGGGAGATGATTCAGCTTAATAAATCCAGTTATGTGACAAGTTTTGCGCTGCTTTTGTATACTCTCTTCCCGAAAGTCTATTAGTTTGTTCAGCGTAACATAAAGTATGCTTCTATAATTTAATTAGACGGAATTCTTTTGAAATTCATCTTATAAAAAGTTTATGTGCTATCGGGGTTACCTTGCGTACTTTATATGTTGCCATATGAATGTATACAAATTGTGAGTTTTCAAGCGAGAAATAAGAAATCAATGATTTTTCGAGCGGTGAAAACATTTGAAGTTACGTTGTCAGGCAATCCAATATTATGCAAACTGTTGCACAACATAGTACATGAGACTGACGGTGTGCTTGTTAATTTTTGCATCTTATTAAGAATAAGCTTGAATTAAATTTAGTAACCTCGAACAGCCTTCTCCTAAAAAGAATGAAGTTTCTTTAAAATCTAAATAAGCTTATTTTGCTGATACAAAATGAGATAACCTAGGCACGATGCAGCTGATTTCGTAGTTGATATTTTAGGTTCCCGTGACATTAGCCATTGTGTGTCGGATAATTTTTATAGATTATCGAAACGGTGCCATATTATTGCTAGCTTACTACATATAAATAAGATAACGTCATTGTACTATAGTAATTTGGTTTATAATTATGCTCATGGATATTTTAAATGTCATGTTAAATATAGTCTGGATATAGATATTGAATCGCTTTAGACTTGAAAAACTGACAAGATGAAACAGTTAAATACTGTTTGTGGCGGAGAACTAATATATATATGCAATTATGTATTATGTGTTGCGCACCTAGTAAAATAAATATAACCAGAGGGATAAATCAAAGGCAGTATTTACAAAACATAATTTCGTGTACACATGCGTTTTGTGCTTACGGCCACTCAGTAAGAGCCGCATGACGCCATTTCCCAACAATTATATATATATATATATATATATATATATATATATATATATATATATATATATATATATATAGAGTGTGTGAAAAGGGAAGTAATACCGGCTTCTACTGGTGACTTGCCAGTAAGCACGAGACGAATGGACAAGATGAAAGTTTTCGTCGTATCTGGTAGCAGCCGAAGTTTGTTCAAACTTATCCATTTTACGGATCGAGTAACTTATCATTCACTGAAACGATACATGATCGTTTCAGAAACCCTAACAATACGAGTCTGCTTGATTAGCGCGTGGTACTTTTCAGGAGACATTTATGTTGGTCGCTTGTATCACTCTCGATCCCCAAAGGTATGATTGTATCACCAATTTGGAGCGCTAATCTATACACACTCTCAAATTGAGAGACTTGAAATACATTCTTGATTCTGTTCTTTAAAAGAATTCTAGACCCCAATGATATACTACCGTTTTATTTAAGGACTAGTAAAATAGCTTTTAGCGTTCTGAATGAGGTGGATTGGAGCGACTCAATTAGTATTCCTAAATTCGAAAACGTTTATCATACTTCTTGCGATTACATCATGGTATAAGGTTGACTCTACTATTACCTAGGTTGTTCTTTTCCATTATCTTACGACGTGTCAGTGTTTCACATGAATTACATATTTGAATCAGTGTGGATACTGATCATAATTTGGGTGTATAATACATACTTTTACCATTAGGCATTTATTTGAACTGCGACATGTTTATCGCCGTCTGAATATAGCCGGCATTCTAGACTTCAAGGGTGCATTTGATTCAGTGGACCGCAGTTGGCTCGTGGATTTTTCATCCAAAACGGATTTCTCGCCAAGTTTTCAATGATTTACCATCTCTTTACACACTTCTTGTCAAATCAGAATCTACAAAGATTTATTACTAACATTTGTCCGACACGTTTGCGCACCCTAAATTTGTTTCACTTTATAATATGTATTTTATGAACTGTACTCTGTCGTATGTTCAGCTATGTAACATCGATGTTTCCTCTGATAGATCTGTACATTTGGTCTCCGCAGACAAAATTGTTTTAATCACCAACCAAGATCCTGTCCAGGGCGCTACGGCATGAAATTGAAGTTTCTAAATTACTACTTTGCGGTTGTTTCAATAACTCAGGCATTATTTGTCACGAGTTGTATATAAGGATCATGTAAGCTAGACTAGCCCATTGCAGTCGTTTTCATCTGCAACGCGACGAGAGTTTCTTTCTTCATATTAATGTTCGCTTACACAGCCCGTCTGTATGCTGAAGGCCTTAGGTGACTACATATATTCAATTGCCATTAGGCAAACATATAAGACCAAATTAAGTATGTTGCCTAGGCTATATTTTACACGCATTCTGTTACCATTATAAAACCATATGAAGCCTCACTAAGTAGATTGTCTGGGTTTTGTTTCACGTATGCTCTCTATCCGACTACCCACTAATGCGCTAGAGGGTTTTAGATCCATACACGCATTCTATTACAGTTAGACGAGCATATAAGACCTCAATAATGCAATGTCTGTGGTATGATTTGCGTATGCACCAGAAGGTCTTAGACGCTAGCACGGAATTGATACCGTTAGAAAAGCATATAAAGCAACATTTCGTGGATTGCCTGGGTGATGATTTACGCAAGCCAATAAATGGGCTACCCAATAGTCCGCTAGATTGTTTTAGGCGCTTAAACATGTTACATTACCGTTAAAATTTGCGCATAGGGTCACATAAAGTGTGTTATTTTTTATGCATGACTTTTATCTGTCTACCAACTAATGCGCTAGATGTTTTGAGATTCCTACACGGATTCGATTGTTGTTAGCCAAGCATATTCATCCCCATTATATGCATCGTCTTTGCCTTGTTTTATGTATGCCTACAATCCGACTACTCAATATTGTGCTATAAGGTCTCGGACGCTTAGACTCATTTGAATTCCGTAAAAAACGTATACAAGACCTCATTACGTGCATTTTTTTACCATGGTTTTCGTATGCTCACAATCCAGCTACTCAGTATCGCGCTCGAATGTTCTGGATTATTACACGCTTTCGATAAGAGTTAGACAAACGTATGAGAACCAATGCGGTGCATGGCATTGTCCATGTTTTGCGTGTAACTATAATCCGACCACACAGTAGTGCGTTAAATGGTCTTAGACGCTTACATGTAATCGATTGCTGCTTGAAAAGCATATGGCTAGTAGCTATGGCAGTTTCTGGTCTGGCGAAAGTTGGGCTCTATTTAGTTAGCCCCGTAATTGTAGCATGAAACATACCGTGTCTAATAGGATACAACCATCATCCCAGTTCTTGTGAAGACTCGAGTTTTGTTTGACTAAGCAGTAATACTTAGTAATAAATGAGGAGCGATTGAATGAGAACAAGCGTGGCGGACGCGTTAGACAGGTTTCTGCAGATCCAGGAAACTTTGGCTTCTGGCAACTGAGCATAGAAAGAGAATGTAAACTATGAATAAAAATCATCTCCACTAGGATTAGAAGAAGTAGTTTTTTTACAGCTCACATATAACTATGATCAATAAAAGCGATAATGAACCTATACTGAATCGGCCGTCACGCAGGCTAAAAATTGTCGTCTTATCTGCTGAGTCGTGCAGGGTGGTTAAGCGAAATCTGGTTACTGCAGAAACCTACCTTTCAGATTTTAACTCTTCCTATTTTCTAGTCCTAATCTAAAAAGTAAGTTCCTTTAGATTGTATGACTATGGTGGATGTTGATCAAAATACTGAGTCCATTGTCGGATTGCAAAATATCGGAAAGGGTTCAAGTAAACTACCATTCATTAATCTTAGGTTAGGATTTGACGTTATCACATTTAATGTGCGATCATCGAAAAAAATTGGTTAAATTATAAATCGATATATGCTGCTTATACGAACCTCTGATTCGATAGAGTTTTCTCAATCTGAACAGTCAGGCGTCGGTATTGTTTTTCGTTCATGAGGTGAAGCTGAGTGGATCCGTCTAGACAGCCAACTTTGTTTAGCACGCTCAAAGAAATCTACTAAAGTCAATGCCCGAAATTCTAATCAATATTGATTCTTGTTGTATCTTCATATGCTCCCACAGATTTCTGCACAGACGATAGGACGCATTTTGCTCCGACTTAAGCTCTTCACTCGGTAGACCAAGGAGTCCGTGTTCGAAGACTAGTTAAATAAAATGGGGTTGGTGTTTACTTGAAGCTCGCAAACTACCCGCGCAATCAATTAATATTTAATGAAGTTCATGTGTATTATGTATTAGGTTTTGCGAACCTAGTAACAAATTAGTTCAGTTGTGACCAGAAGGATAAACCAAAGGCAGCATGAACGGAAAGTATAATCTCATGCACATTCGTTTCGTGCTTACTGGCGACTCATCAGTAGGAGCCGGTATTACGCCCTTTAACCACTATATATTCTGGTAGAAGAATGTGGAATAATAGGACGGTACAATCTCCTAGACGAATGTAAACCTGTAATAGTGAAGCTAACATAATCTGAAGTCAACGACAATACGACTTCAATGCTAACTCACACTATATAATATATATACCGAGTCTGTAAAGGATACTAACACTATGGCCATTGTGTTAGTAACTGATACCTTTTTGAAATCGATGAGTACCGGATACAACACTATGGTTTCCGAGTCGGTACATGATACCAACCTGATGGATATAAATTTATGCTAAAGTTCACCCAAATTGAGAATTACAACAATTTCCGAACACCTGTTACTCCAGTTAAACCATACACTCTGGCCTTCATCGATATCAGTTATCACATTTCGCGGTAAGCATGACATCATTCAATTCAATATATTACAGTTAAATACTGTTTGTTGCGAAGAACTAATATATATGCAAGTATGTATTAGGTTTTGCGAACCTAGTAACAAATTAGTTCAGTTGTGACCAGAAGGATAAACCAAAGGCAGCATGAACGGAAAGTATAATCTCATGCACATTCGTTTCGTGCTTACTGGCGACTCATCAGTAGGAGCCGGTATTACGCCCTTTAACCACTATATATTCGGTAGAAGAATGTGGAATAATAGGACGGTACAATCTCCTAAATAGTGAAGCTAACATAATCTGAAGTCAACGACAATACGACTTCAATGCTAACTCACACTATATAATATATATACCGAGTCTGTAAAGGATACTAACACTATGGCCATTGTGTTAGTAACTGATACCTTTTTGAAATCGATGAGTACCGGATACTAACACTATGGTTTCCGAGTCGGTACATGATACCAACCTGATGGATATAAATTTATGCTAAAGTTCACCCAAATTGAGAATTACAACAATTTCCGAACACCTGTTACTCCAGTTAAACCATACACTCTGGCCTTCATCGATATCAGTTATCACATTTCAAGCGGTAAGCATGACATCATTCAATTCAATATATACAGTTAAATACTGATTGTTGCGAAGAACTAATATATAGGTAGTATGTATTAGGTTTTGCTAGTAATTAGTTCAGTTGACCAGAAGGGAAACCAAAGGGCATGACCGGAAAGTCATCTCGCAAGTATATCAGTAGGAGCCGCGACAGCCCTTAACCACCATTGCCTGGCAAAGAATGTGGAACAATAGGACGGTACAATCTCCTCAGACGAATGTGTAAACCTGTAATAGTGAAGCTAACATAATCTGAAGTCAACGACAATACGACTTCACTGCTAACTCACACTATATAATATATATATACCGAGTCTGTAAAGGATACTGACTATGGCCATTTTGTTAGTAACCGATATTGAATTGAATGATGTCATGCTTACCAGAAATGTGATAACTGGCATCGATGAAGGCCAGAGTGTATGGTTTAACTGGAATAACAGGTGTTCTGAAATTGTTGTAATTCTCAATTTGGGTGAACTTTAGCATAAATTTATATCCATCAGGTTGGTATCATGTACCGACTCTGAAACCATAGTGTTAGTATCCGGTACTCATCGATTTCAAAAAAGGTATCAGTTACTAACAAAATGGCCATAGTGTTAGTTTCCTTTACAGACTCGGTATATATATTATATAGTGTGAGTTAGCATTGAAGTCGTATTGTCTTTGACTTTAGATTATGTTAGTTTCACTATTACAGGTTTACATATTCGTCTAGGAGATTGTACCGTCCTATTATTCCACATTCTTCTACCAAACATATAGTGGTTAAAGGGAGTAATACCGGCTCCTACTGATGAGTCGCCAGTAAGCACGAAACGAATGTGCATGAGATTATACTCTCCGTTCATGCTGCCTTTGGTTTATCCTTCTGGTCACAACTGAACTAATTTGTTACTAGGTTCGCAAAAACCTAATACATACTTGCATATATATTAGTTCTTCGCAACAAACAGTATTTAACTGTAAGTTCATGCATAGTCTGCTTTATGAATAACTTGAAAAGCAACGCAGAATTTCGTCAAAGTGACAGATACAATTTGTAACGATAATGATAAATGATTATTATAATCAAGGTTGCGGTCTTGATATAAACACCTGACCCATTAATTACTTACATATGTCAGTATAAACTAAGAATTGTATATAGTGTAGAAAAGGCAATTCATCCAGTAGACCGGTTTCGTCCTTATTGGGAACTCATCAAGTACTGGCCAGAATTTGCCGTGGACAGGATAAATTTAAAACATTTAAGCAAACTGGAACAGCCATCTTTCCAACAAAGATTATGAAGATATTTGGAAGTAAAGTTAATTGGTCTTGATGGTGAAAATTCGAAATTACTTTTGACGAAAATAAGATCTAATATTTACGATGCAGGTACTACTGCATGTGGCAATCTTGGGCTCCCGTATAAATCGTGACTTGGAATCTGAAAAGTCTATGGAAATTCTCGAAACTAGGTACCACGTTCCTGCCAGCTCGGCTTATTATGCTACTCGTAGAGTTGTAAGACGCCAAATTATGCACAGTCTAAAATTTGATCTTGAATCCAATTGGACAAGAAAGGCCAAAATGATTGAATAAGCGTTCGAATCTGGTATTTGCCGATGTTTATTTATGACACTATATAGCGAAAATCACAATAAAACTGTATTTACTATAATCAAGGTTGCGAACATGATATAAACACCTTATCCATTAAGTACTTATATATATATATATATATATATATATATATATATATCAATATAAACTAATTTTTTAAAAATTTTTGCTGGATTGGCCATAATGATGTTTCGTAGACGTCTTGTATGCCCCATTTCTGTTTTATCTAGGTAAATATATTCATAATAAGTATGTCCTCCCTATAATAAATCGCTATTTACAGTTTTTTCTGTCTAAATTTTTTTTTTCATTCTTATTGCTTGTATTTTTTTGTAATTTTTCTTATATTTTTATTTAAATTTTGTTTATTTAATCTTTAAAATTTTTTCTTCGCCTGTCTATATGGTAGTAAGGCATCAGTTAGTAACAGCTTTTGTTGCCATCCGTGCTGATGATGATCATGATTGTTTCAACTTATTGACATAGCAGATCCGAGAATATTAAAAATTAGCAAAAATGTGAATGATTGTAACAACAATCTGTAAGGCCGATAAGATGTGTCGTCTTTATGGGTAAGCTGCAAATTTCATAGATCAATTTCCTTGAGCACCGGCAGCATGAATGCGTGCCTATATTAACAATGTGGAATAATAATCTCGAACAACCATTGCAGTTATAAATAAGAAGTGTGGTTCTTACTCTCAAACGTAAAAAATCTGTGCATTTTCTGGATCATGTTTTATGCATGCCACTGCCCGATTGGCGTTAGATGCAAAGTCGACAGATTTCGACGTTACTTACATAATTGAAACCTGTCACTATCAATCAGTTCGTTTTCTAGTATAGGATCTATCTGCTTATTTGTCGTTAGACATACTTCGTGAAATGACTTTAATATTTTTTGATAGTTTCTATTTTTCACAGTGATGTGTGTATTGTAATAGAGCACTAGTTCGCCCATTCCTAGTGGGCCGGTTTTTATTCAAAGTTTTCCTGCTCTTGGATATACATCCGACCAAGGCTGATGAACACTATCTGCACATGTGCTAGTGGTCATGGTCTCCTTAAGCAGCCGTAACCTGCCCTTCGCGTCTGACACGCGTGCTCTTATTCTATCACAATCTATATAAAACTAAACTGACTAGCGGGAATAAAACTACAAGGCCTATATTTCGAAAGCAAAATTAGATATGCGGCTCTCATAAATTGTATACATTGTACTTGACAGGACATGTCGGTTGCACAATTTCTTTGCAGTCAAGAACATTAAATGTTTGCAGGTTTTGCCACAAATTAATATGTAGGCAATACCATTAAACAATAATGGATTGCACGGGTGGTGGTAACAATTCTTTAAATGAAGTTGGTGAGCTCGAAGTAAACACCAATCCCTTTGTATTTAACCAGTAGTCGAACAGCATAGCAAAACTATTGTAAGTCATGGAAATTGTGCGGTCGACATTTACCGTCAAGTATAATTTATGCGAGACTACTAGAAGTTTGAGCCGCATATTTGATTTTGCTTTCCATATATAGGTATTGCGGTTTGATCCTCGCTAGTCAATTTGCCATCGTACTCTGATGATGAACATGGAAGGTCAAAACGCGTCATTACGTGTGAATGATGGTAGTTTTTATGTTGTTCGACGCCCGAATAGATACAATGCGATTTGCGTTGACTTCAAGCTCGCAAACTTGATTTGAAGAAATGTGTATAGTTAGAAGATTAAATAGCGTTTGCTGATTTTTTTGTGCGTTTGTTTTTATCTTCCATTTATGTAGATTGCACGCGCCGCGTTGTTACGGTTGCCAGCAGCCACTTTTAAGTCAAGATACGCAAATGGAGGCGCAACTACCCCTTGTTGAATCAGGAGGTGGTGTCACCGACAAACGAAAACCCATCGCCTATCATGTTGACTGTTTTGTTTGCTCTGTGTGTCAGCAAGCAGTTTCGCCTGGAGAGCAGTACTCATTTTGTCCAGCTTCCCCAAATGCATCCGTCGCCGCATGCGAGGTTAGTTTTCACCTAACCCCTAATCTGTTTGTCTACTTTTGGTATCCTAAAGGATCGATCAAACACCCGTTTAAATACACAAGAATAGCATAATAATGCATTATTTAGAATATTCATTTCTGGTGTAAAATTAGCCTTTGTCATATTCGTAGACTTGATCTTTTTTTACATGGCGAACTCTGGGCTCTCGACAGTCGTACTGACAGCCTTATCTTGAATCTCGCCACTTTTAAAGAGATAGTATTATATCCGAGTTTCTAAATTTGCTACTACACTTTATATGATTTATCATTATCAGCATGTCGTAATTCCTGAAAATGGTAAAAAATTATCGCTTGGGGAAAGTCTTATGTATGTATGTGCACTGGCATATATTGTCTCTTGGTTTGGTACGGTTGCGTTACTTTTATGCTGTTGTTTATGATTCGTCTGCTGCAATGAAGTTTTCCTGTGATATCCGTTTTCCAATAAAGTTGTTTAGTGTATCGCCATTTCTTGACGTTGAAAGTCATCACAACAGATTCTCTTTCTTCTGTCGGATAAATAGCGTATCAAATTTATCTCTTGTGAAATAGGGCATCATTAAAGTAATTGATATTTTGTGTAGTCAACGTCAGCTTTTGGCATATTTTCCTTTTTAGACTTCCAACTTTCTATCTCAATGGAAATATGTCAAGGTAAGACTGTGCGTTTGATTGAGGGTTTTCGCGCTCGCATGTAAACTGCTGATCCCCGTTAAAATCTTTCGGCATGCCATATGCTGCGACAACTTCATTTATGATAATGGTATCGTCAACATACCTCAGATTTATTTGCAAGTATTGTTTTATAGTAATAATTAATTAGTTGCACCAGATGTTCGCGTACAACGGAGTAATTAATATTTGGTTTTGGTGCTGAGTAGGAGCGTATTACGCTCTTAATTTCCATAGGAAGAAATGTGGAATAATTGTCCTATTATTCCACATTCTTCACCAAAATATAAGTACAGTGGCGGCTACCGGCTCCTACTGATGAGTCGCCAGTAAGCACGAAACGAATGTGCATGAGATTATACTTTCCGTTCATGCTGCCTTTGTTTTATCCTTCTGGTCACAACTGAACTAATTTTTTACTGGGTTCGCAAAACCTAATACATACTTGCATATATATTAGGTCTTCGCAACAAACAGTATTTAACTCAGATTTATTTGTCAGTATTTTTAATAAATTGTTCTTGTTTTCATGCTTCCAGATAGAGCATGTATTCATTAACTGGTAAACTTCCTAACGGACTGCCCAGAACCACTGCGTCGATTTGCGTGCAATATTGACCGTTGTAGGTGAATTGAACATCTTTAGTGCACTTACTGAAGAAAATATTTAGATGAATTTTAGGTGTAGGAATGATAAATGGTTTTGGATCTCGATATTTTTAGCAACGGAAATGCTAGTATATCAATGATTACATTGAAGTGAACCATTTTTAAAATTCTTTTCCTTGTACGATGTTACTATATTTACGAACTAAAAGGTATTGTAAACAAAATTGTTTGACATTTCAGTATGTACTAGTTATAGAATTACTTTTAGTTCTCCCGCCTGTTTGTGCTGTGGAGTGTTGGTCTTTGACATGATGGGGCTTCATGACGGCAAGTTACTCGTTCCAACTACTTTGTCTACTTTCAGCACTCCGTCGATTCTGACCGCGCGTGTGCCCAATGATTTTGCAAGTTAGAGGCGACACGTGATGTTATCGATTTCATTAGAATTTGTTTTTCGGTTCTTTGCTAAATTGCTACACTCGCATGTATGTATTAGGTGTTGCGAACCTAGTAGCAAATTAGTTCAGTTATGACCAGAAGGATAAACCAAAGACAGCATGAACGGAAAGTATAATCTCATGAACATTCGTTTCGTGCTTACTGGCGACTCATCAGTAGGAGCCGGTATTACGCCCTTTAACCACTATATATTTTGGTCAAGAATGTTGAATAATACTAATGAGTCGCCAGTAAGCACGAAACGAATGTGCATGAGATTATACTTTCCGTTCATGCTGCCTTTAGCTTGTCCTTCTGGTCACAACTGAACTAATTTGTTACTAGGTTCGTTACATCTAATACATACTTGCATATATATTAGCTCTCCGTAACAAACAGTATTTAGCTTCACTCGCATGTTTGATCGGATGCCATACTAAATCCTTGATAGATTCTGCTATGTCTTTGTTTGTCATCTTTTAAAATTTCTTTTGTGTCATCACGAATTTGGCTCATTTGATTGATATAATTACTGGTATTCATATGAACGATACCTGAGCCTTTGTCTGGCTTCAATAATTTAGTTCTGTCTTTATGTCGCGATTCTTTGCGTCCTATTTGGTCACTCTCTAAAAAATTGAATCGATTTTGTCTCACTTTGAAATATTCTTAGCCAACGCGTTGTTCAGTTTTTGAAAATGGACAAAAATCATCTTGTGAAACTCTAAATATGACATCTTCGTATAGACTCTCCAATGCGGACTTGTTCTTATCTCTGTCGTCTGGTACTTATCGTTCAACAATATAGAGAATTTTTGTCCACGCGATTTGACTTCTTTTTGCTTTTTCCATAGGGTGCGTCTCATTTAGTTTAAACTGAACACGTCGTGTTTCTCTAGAAATACGTTTGATGTTTGTTTATTATCAAACAGATCCTTCTATAGCTTCTTATTTTCTCTGTTGACTGATTTCGTCACCAATCGATTAACATCACTCTTGAACATAACAAGCCCGCGTGTATGAAAAATTCTGATACTAAGTTCCAACGCTGAGATCTCGCTGTCCACATTATCAAATCGCAGAATCTGCGTTTCTATTGCATTCTTTGTTAATTGTTTTTAATATTTCTTATGTGCATGTGTCGATGCTGAACGGCATAGCTTGTGAAACCTTCGAGGAAATCGATCATTTTCTATGTATTAGAAATAAAATATTTTTGTTTCCCAGGCCTTGCTATGTCTGTATTTGAGTAAAATGTGGCACTGGCGTCCCTGGGGGTTTAGCTCATGCCTAATTTTTAGTTCAGCCGTTATTGTGCATTTATAATTTTAACTGAGAAATAAATCATGTATGGAAGTATTCATTTATTATTAATCGGGTATGTACAACACAGTTAAATAAACAATATCAGTTATTACATATTTTGAATATTAAATATTAATTGTTTTTTGTGTCTATACACTCTTTTTCCAGTATTTAAGGTTCTCACTTCCCGTTTGTCGTGAATTATATGTGCTTAATCTAACCTCATTCCCTTAGCTTTCAAAAAAGTGACTATATAAATTACCAGATAATACAGTCGAGTTGAATTCTGGTGAAAAGAAAATTTCCTTTTTTAACTGTGTTGTACAAACCTGCTTTATATTAAATGTATACTTTCACACGGTTTATTTTACTTTACTTTAATGTATTAAAGTATTGTCTTTATTAACTTCATTTGTGTTGGCTTTGTCAGCCGATTACCTGGTTTACAATGGGTACGCGGCCGAGCAGATGGTTTTATGCATTATTTTTAATATAATATCGACCTATTATGTCATATATGACAAAATTACCGCAAATTTTCATATTGATCTACTAGGTTAATAGAAACCTTTACTTTCAATTATTGGAATACATTTGTCTACTAAGTGAAAAAATTAGATTTTTCAAAATCCACAATAACACAACATAGGACAGATATAATAATAATTATCTTTGTTTCTTATTTTAAAACTAAAGTTGTGAATTTAGGACTTTTCGCTGCTTCTAGATTGCCCCATTCACTTTTCTCAAATCACTGAAACATATATAGCAGATTTGGAGGACCGTGCCGGCTCGTCCTATTTAATTACATTTACTAGAATTAATACAAAAACCGTAATTAACTTTGCTTTTTCGTCGTATCTGCATATGCTCCTACCGATTGCAGCATAGACGGAAACAAGGACGCTTTTTGCTCCGAACTACGCTCCTTAATAAGACGAGCACGAACTCCTGGCATAGTCTTGGTTATGGTTGACACGAATGCTCAGGTTGGGCGCTTAAGAAACGCAAAATTTCATTTAGGTGGAAGATACACTTTAAGCTTGACGCGCAACAATAATGGTGAACGGCTTTTGGATGACTGCGCGAAACATAGATTATATTTTGTTGTACAACCTTCAGACGTTGTGTTAGACGTTGCGCAACATGGCGTCCTCCAGCTCCCGGACAACGATGGATTCAAATAGACCATGTAGAAATTTATTATTGATGGTGTGGTTGCATCAGGGATTGTCGTTTCTTTTGGAATACTTATATCGACTCGGACCATGCACTTATCCATTGCAAATTTTCACTAAATTTTTCTGGGAAAATAAATAAGATTGAACCACAAATAGATGTAAGCAAATTCGAACAACCGTTTTCCTGACTAAAATATGAAAATATTCTAAAGTAAAAGCTAACTGGTCTTGATGGCGTAAATTCGAATTTACTTTTGTCCAAGATAAAATCCACTATGCACAATGCAGGTACTAATGTATGTGGCATTTCAGGCCCCGTAGAAATAATCATTGGCTCTGTAAAACCTGTGAAGATACTCGAAATAAGGCGCCAAATTCCACCTGGCTCAACTCATAATAATACTCGTCGCAATATAAGACGCCAACTTAAGTGCAATCTAAAAGTTGATCTCGAAATCTTTTAGACCAGAAAGGCTGAAGAAATGGAAGGAGCTTTCGCGTCAGGTAATAAAAGCTGTTTTTTCCAACTTATCCGCGCAACAGGTCCGAGAAAATTAAAAGTTAGCGAAACTGTAAATGTTTGTAACAAACATTTAATAACCGATAAAATATATTGTCCCGATAGATGGGCTGAACACGTCAAATTTCAATATTCTTTGGCATCCTCGTCAGTTCCGATTCTAGAAAGCATATTTGTATCAACTGTGTGTTTCGAGGAACCATAAGAGTAAGAAATACGGGATGCGATCCTATCTCTTAAACGTTGGAAATCCACAGGCCCGGATGAATTGATTTCGGGATTAATGATGGTGGCGATATAATTTTGGGAACGTTGACTAAACTTTTTTGTACTATATGGAATAAGGAGACCGTACCACTTGATTGGAATGAGTCGATCATCATTTCTATTTTCAAAAAGGCAATTGTAAGTCGTCCGATAACAAGTGTAGTATAATCTTGATTGTAGTGTTGCCTAGGTTATTTACTTTGACTATCCTACGTCATCTTAGCGCTTCACATAAATCACACTCGAGAAGAACAGGCCGGATTTCGCTCAGGACGAGGCTATATAGATAATATTTTTACGCTAAGTCAATTTCTTGACTACGACGCATCACAATATTCGTATTTCTAGACTTCAAGGGTGCATTTGACTCGGTGGATCGCAATGTGTTATTCTATATGTTGCCGAAAAGTGGTGGACCCACAAAAGTTATTAATATTATACGCGCTCTTTACAACTTTAAAACCAGCAGCAATGTTGGTCAAAGCTGTCCCCGTTTTTATTAAATTTTGTAATCAATGCTATTATGTACAATACTCTTTCACACGTTCAGGATACAAGTGTTGAAGTTTTCTCGAGCCGTAAACTAGTTTACATTGACTATGCATACAATATCGAACTATTATTCGATCATCGAGATGCTGCTCAGGTCAACTTGTATAGTTAGCGTACGTTGTTCCGTCTCTCGGTATGAAGTCTTCTACTGCAGAATAAAGATCTAGACATAGTTGCCAGGTTTAAATATCTTGGGATCTCTATCATAACCTAGGAAATATGTCTGACGAGATGTGAACGAGAATCACTAAAGCTGGACTAGCTTTCTCGTACCTTCGCGATTTATGGAGAAACGCGAGTATTTCACTCTGCCTTAAAGGTCGTATTTACAATGCGTCTGTACGCGCAGTTTTACTATACGCTATTGCAACTGGACCTCGTAGATTTGTTGATTTTAGACGCGTACCTGCATTCGACTATCGTTGTTTGAGAAGTAGAGCACATAATTAAACGAACATTGGTTGCGCGGGCGGTGATAACAATTATCATAATCAAGGTTGCGGTCTTGATATAAGCACCTGACCCATTAATTACTTACGTATGTCAGTATAAACTAAGAATTGTAAAGTGTAGAAAAGGCAATTCATCCAGTAGACCGGTTTCGTCCTTATTGGGAACTCATCATGTACTAGCCATAAATTGCTGCGAACAGGGCTCAAACCTAGGCACGTCTGTTTCGGAATCTGTTGCTCTAACCACTGAGCCAACCTGCCGCACACTACACTACACACAATTTTCAGTTATATACTAACTAATGTAACTTGGTTAGTCTATTTTTGTTTTAGGTGGGGGGCTTATATGGCATCCATTTAGACCCAACGTTCCAACTAACTATCCCAAATCTGTCATTACTGAACAGACACCACACTACATGGGAAAGTGGTATTGAAATGAACATTTATATAATTAAACGAACATTGGTTGCGCGGGTGGTGATAACAATTATTATAATCAAGGTTGCGGTCTTGATATAAACACCTGACCCATTAATTACTTACATATGTCAGCATAAACTAAGAATTGTATAGTGTAGAAAAGGAAATTCATTTCGGCAATTCATTTCGTCCTTCTTGGGAACTCATCCTGTTCTAGGCTGAAATTGCCGCGGACAGGGCTCGAACCTGGGCACGTCTGCTTCGGAATCTGGTGTTCTAACCACTGAGCCACCCTGTCGCGTGCACCAGATTCCGCGGCAATTTCTGGACAGTACATGATGAGTTTACAATAAGGATGAAACCGGTCTAATGGATGAATTGCCTTTTCTACACTATACAATTCATAGTTTATATTGACATATGTAAGTAATTAATGAGTCAGGTGCTTATATCAAAACCGCAACATTGATTGTAATAAGTAGAGCACATGTCAGTTACCAACAACGAATAACCAACGTTGACATTCGTAGACGTATTTTTGGATCTGCTAATAAGCTCTCCTTGTTAAAAAAAGAAATAAGACTCCATCAATTTCGTTGACTCGGTAACGTTTTTCGTACGCCTTCAATTCGATTTCCAAGTATAGCTCTTCTCTCATCCAGAACCAGATTGGCGTAAGAAACAAAATGGGCAGATTTTGATATGACAGAAACAGTTGAAGTCACTTACCTCTAAATTGGGTAGTATAGGTCCCACCTGTCCACCAGGATGGGGTCCACGTGCCTATCATAGTTCTTCGCGCTATGGCATCGAATCGAGCTCGGTGGCGATCTTCTTGCAGCTGTCTAGTGGAATCATCTTCGTAATTTTTTTTTATTTCTAGGGCAAAGTTGGCTGCGAGGTTTGGTTTGGTTTGTTTATGACGTGATACAGTGAAAACCCCAAGGAAGCTGTATTGCTGATGTTGCGTTGCCCTAATGCTGACTTGGTAGAAATGGTGTTTTGTAGAAGATTAATTTATCTCACTTCTGTGAGTTATATTGAGAAATATACTGATAGTGACTATATACTCTTTCTCTTTCTCTCTATCGTAAATACAACTAATAATTTGTGTCTAAATTATTATTTTTGTCGTTATTTATATTTTTTCTTGCTTCTTATAGTTGTATGGCAGTGAAACATTAGTCATTTTAGGCTTTTGTTCCGCTGGGAATGATGATGATGATAATAATATATATATGATGATATAATTCTTTTATATTATTGGAATTGTATGTCGTTTTGTTGTGCAGAACCTAGAACCACCAACGCATCGATTAGTCTGCCGGCGTGATTTTATACGTTGGGCCAAACAACAGCGGCGACTGAAGTTGGCCATTGAGCAATTTCCAACTGTTGATCAGCCAAAATCGGATAACGTAGACACCAGCAAAGGCAGTATATGTGAATCACGGCCTGCACACAACACAGTAGACACTAACCACGAGAGTTCGAAATCTCAAAACTACCCGCGATCTGGTCAGCATTCGACTGTATCTAAAGAAGACTCTGAAAGCAACAAAAGCAATGTTGTTAACCACGATGGGCGTATAATGTCTGGTGTCAAGCGGCCTTTTAATGACATTAACGTTAGTCAATTAGGCTTTATTATTCATATGCATTTGTTATTAGCCTCTATAGATTAACTCGTGCAATCTCATTCCTAGACTCAAGGTTTAACTTTATTGACTTCTTGTCGTCATTGCTATAGTTCCAAAAATATACAGGAGTGTGACTGGCAATGCTACCTTTTCTGCGGTGGAACAGATCACATTTCAAACAGACTGCTGATCCTCGTGCGCCGTATTCAACACGAAGATTGTTTATCCATTAACTTTCAGAATGTGAGAACTTCTGCCTTGCAAGATAGTCTTTTACGACTGATAAATTGCGCAAGCGCAGTACTTACAAAGCTTGTATCCAGGAGTGAAGAATTGCTTTAAGCATTCAAAAATGTGCTTAATTTGAGCCCAGTTCATGGGGAAAAGGCGATTCTTTAGCCATCTCAATGCGAAAATGATCCAGCCCTGTATGGCATTGCCTTTCTGCTATTCATTGTTGCAGCGAAAGCCTCAATTAACTAGAGAGCTGTTAAGTCTTGGTTGACATGCTAGATTCCGCGTAGGAAACCCGGTTCACGGAGTCGTTAATTTGTACAGGCCGACTCTCAGCCATTCCAATACTAAAAAAATTCTTTGAAAAGATATCTCATTTTTTCATCATCATGCACAGCCATACAAAAGCCTGTAGTAACTAATTTTTGCTCTCTACAATATTATCAAACCTCTTCAAATATGCGAAACGAGGAGAAAATAACACCATGGTTTGTTATAGTCGCAGCGTTTGCAGTCAGTTGCGTGGCAGGTGAAGAAAAACACTGGTTTAACGTTACTGAGGTAGAAACAGTGTCGAAACATAGCAACTTATTTAAATTATATTGGTCGGTCCGATATATTTGCTGTGGTCATTTGGCCAAGGGAGTATGGGCGCAATCAGTTTTTAGAGCGCAACTTGTCAACTACTTCCAAAAACTCCTCAATTCGCCAATTGTTGAAAACGGCGTGTCTCTACAAAGTTGTTACGGAATTGGTATTTATATATTTTTTATGTATGTGTGTATGTATGTATGTATACACGTATATATATATATATATATATATAATACTAAATTTAACAATAATTGATTGTGCGGGTGGTGGTAACAATTCTTTAAATCAAGTTTGCGAGCTTGAAGTAAACACCAATCCCATTGTATTTAACCAGTCGTCGGCTGGCGGTAGTTTTGTTATGTTGTTCGACGACTGGTTAAATACAATGGGATTGGTGTTTACTTCAAGCTCGCAAACTTGATTTAAAGAATAATACTAAATTGATTGAATTAAATGTTAACTTTCCTAATTTGGTTCATTTTCATTATTTGTGTGCGTCTATATACTGAAAAACAGAGTGGCACCGTGTCACCTGTAAAACAATTGACTTGCGACGCTAATGTTAAACACGACAGTGGGACTGATGGCAAGCATTGTGCCAATTCCGGAGGTAGTCGTAACTACGAAACGGGTTGTGAAGATAATCTTGATCACCGCAGTCAATCCAATCAGCAAAACAAACTCGACGTGGCCCATCATCCAGACTCTCAGAAGATCTCCCATTATCAGCCGGATTCTGTTCAGCCTCAACAGCAATCGCGCATTCCACATCAGCCTCATTCAGATTCGGCACAATTGGACCAGTATCCCCGAACATTGGAGGAGTGGGATGCTAACAACCAGTTTAGCGATTCCATACCGCTTCATCTGGACAATAACCAACAGCAGCATAATCAGACATCTTCTAGCAGTAGTAAACGAGCTCGCACAACCCTAAACTCTGCCCAGCGCTTACGGTTTCAAGCTATTTTCGAACAGTTTCAGCGACCCTCACGAGAGGTATACCCTAAATTCGTTTGTTTAACAACACGTCATTGCCGAACGAAAGTCATTTTTTAAGGAAAACTTATTTTGTTTGGTTTAATGAAATTTTCGAAAAACTCATTGCTAGTACTCGATTTAATAGACAAAGGCAGAGTTTCTTTGTCATTAAGGTAACATTTGATCAATATTTATGAGTTTTTCGTAAGGCAACGACAAACTGACTATCGAGGATAACACAGCAATGGAGATATATGGATATTCGGCTCTTATCTCTAGTAAACTCGCATATATTGTACTTGACTAGAAATGTGAGCAGCACTATTTCTTTGCAGTCACCAACGTTAACTTTGTACAACTTTCGTATATATATATATATATATATATATATATATATATATATATATATATATATATATATATAATACAATTAAACAAGCATTGATTGCGCTGGTGTTGAAAACAATAATTTAAATCAAGTTTGCGAACTTTATATAAGCACCATTCCTATTGTTTTTAATCCTACATGCTCTGCTGGTTATCGTGCGTTAATACGTGTGACTGGCTGTGGTTTTTACTTTGTGCGTCTGGTTGTCTACAATGGGATTGATATTTATATCAAACATACAAACTTGATTTAAATAACTTGTATGATCACCCGCACACTCAATGTTTGTGTAAATATGTAATGAGCCACAGTAAGTTTGAAACATATGTGTACATGCTATATTTGGTGTATCCTTCGTGTTCTATTTAAACTAATTTGTATGTCTTCGTAAATAATAGATAAAGTAAAAATAAACCTACTTGTTTATTTAGCCTATCCTGAAATAGAATATAAATTAAATGTTGGACTTTTTTGCCAAGTGCTGTCCTTCTTGTTGTGGATTTGACCGAATTTTTCTTGTGCGGGACAATTAATACCACTCATAGTTCGGTAAAATCTTGAATACTGTAAATTTTCGTGTTCTCCAATTATTGGCCTTGATTGATGGGTTCTCATTTGTCCCCTCTTTTTTAAGCCTTCCATGAGCTGCTGGTCTGAAAATAACGTAGGAGCAAGATTTTCCACTCTTTGTTCCGATATTTCGAGACCTTATTTCTAGTCTCATCTTCACGGGTTGACACAATACGCGCAGGGAAAAACAACTTGTGCCAAATGTGGTATCCTCATTCAAGACAAATCTATTTATATTTAGTTTAATTCCTAAAGTATTTTTATTGTCTGCCCTAATATCCGGTCTTCATGCCTAATTTCTAATACGCAAATTTATACGCCAACGTATCCATGTCACCCCTCCCTGTACACAACAATCTATATACACATGTGTACTCCACTAAAGTGATATTTCTAGAATAACTATAAGCGAACTTTATGGATTAACATACACGCCTAGCCATGATGTCTCTATTTTTAATTGTTGTATCGGACAGGTATAAGGATCAACAAAACTTTTGATTTTAATATTGCAGTAATCCTCAAATACCCCAGATTACCTAATCCCATCCAGTTTGCAAACGTTTATAGAAAGAGACCGAATTCGGAGCCTACACTAACGAATCGTTTCTCAACCAAATACACATTTTAACTCATATCCTGTATAAATTTATTTTTCCATTTAAATATCTGTGTCAAAACCATGTACATAATATAATTTGTGTATCAATTATCTTCTAATCAAAACCCATATTTTATAACAGATGCTAGAGGAATTGGCTCGTGAGACAGGCTTGACGACGCGCATAGTTCAAGTTTGGTTTCAAAACCAGCGCGCCCGAGAAAAACGTGGAGTTGTGCTGAGCTCTGGATCTGGAATGATTAATGTCAACACAGCAAGCGATGATTTTGCTCCCATCAGTGGGTCTGGTGGAATCGGAACGGGTCCGCATTCAAGCCCACCTTCAGGCATGAGCAGCTCATTGCACGAAGATGCGGTCACGCCGTCCATTGGCCATACACCGAATAATTATTATCACAATAACCTTCACCAACATCGCCAGCAAGGCTACAATCAGATAACGCACGAGTTGGACTCTAAAAGATCCCATTCTTCGCGGCGTCTACAGCATTTGGCAATACAAGATAGTATTGGAGGGGATAGTGCTTCTTATCGGCCCAACCAGTATTCCCTGTTTCAACACCAAACGGTAAGAGGCCAGGGATTGGAAAGAAAAGTCAATATACACGTACATAAGTGGCGGCTTAGTCTTTTACTAATAAAGGTCTTATTGCAAATCAGGCCTCTATTGAATAAATCGATGACAGAAAAGACCGGTGAAAGTTCACTGTGCTAATTATATCGTGCTCTCCATTACTAAGGAGGTCGTGTATCCGATCATATTCATTCTTCAGTACATTCTTGCATACATACATACATCGAAATAAATGCATGCATATATGCAGATATACTACGTACCTACATACATACATACATATTCATAAGTACCTTCGTGCATACATGCATGCATATATACATACACTCATACCTACATACGTAAGTGCATGCGTATGTATGCACGTAAGTACGTGCATACATACATACGGGCATATTTACATAAATACATATATGCATATGTACATACATACTTACATACATACATACATTCATGTATACACACATGCATACGACATACATGCATACATACTTACATAAATATACGAACTAAGATCTGAGCCTTTCGCATGGCAGCGTTCCTTAATTCCCACGAAGATGGTACGTGTTGGCTCGGTCAATGATGACAGGCATTAAAGGAATCAATTCTGGCACCGTAGTTTACCTATATGTAGAAATGATCCTGACAATTTGTAACCGGTTATGTCTCCTGGAAACGATACCAATACGTCTGGTTGACGTCTTTATGTTGTAATTTTTGCATTTGGAAAACTCAATAATTTAATTTCGCAGTTACTTTTCATCATTTGCACGACTTAGTATCGGACGTCGATCGCACCTCTGGGAAATAAATGTGAAAAGTAAAGTGAAATCAACAGCAGCACAAATTAATTTCTGTCTAATTCACAAACATGATTATGTGGTTTAATTTTGTCCGAAATTAAGATTTTCTCCACATAAATAGAATGAAATTAGGAGATTTCATTTGTCAAAAATTCAAATAATCTAACTTTCCTTTAAACTATAGTTCATAATTGCGGGTTCTATCGAATGCTTAGGTATCATTTTCATTCAATTTTAACACAACATGAAGAATATTATCATCTCATCTTTACGTCGGTACCGTGTTTTGGAAAAAAGTGTTAATAATTTCGAAAATATATACCTCTACAAACGAAATAAATTTGTAATGAATATATTATCTGCTTCGTTTTACTTCATCAAACAATTTTTTTAGAATTCCGACGCTAATCCGTCGTCTAACAGTGAGGTAGACGTTGAACACGATGTGCATTCCGTGCAAAGCGGTGGAGGATTTGACGAGCAAGTGAATCAGTTGTTACACGATCAACGGTCTCAACAAGTCCGAGTCTTGGAATCGATGGAGGATATGGACGTTGTAGACACCTTTGACGGTCGACCACAACAGACAACTCAAGAAATCGGAGGTCCTCATCAGAACCAGCAAATTAACAATCATAGTCATCATCAGCATCACCATCATCATCATCATCAGCAACTAAATCACTCTCACCAACATCAATCTGAGCATATGGAATCACATTCACACCATCTTCAGCAGCAACCGCAGATGCCACCACTTTCTGATGCAGATGATCAGCCCTTAGCATTGCTGGCTTGCCGACATAACAGTGAGCCTGATGATGACATGATGTCATTTTACATGCAGCATTAAACTGAGCTGTATTTATTTGACACTGGCAGATGCCAATTTATTCCGACTATTAAAATTCAAAAAATGGAGTTATATATATATATATATATAACGAGAAAACTAACCTGGTTTCTATTTTGTTTGGATAGGCGTAAAACAGGTTCATCCCGGTTTATTCGTCGCATTTGGCAACAATGCAGCTATTTACACATAAGTACAAATAAATTTTGGGGCATTTTAATTGTTTACATAGTTGTGAGCACTTTAGATTGAAGAAGAAACTAGTGGTAATATTGCATAGCTCACTAAAGTTGAGATCCAGCTTGTTCACATTTTGCGTGGTATCGTGTTAATCAGAGCATCTGGCCTGCAGTCCTTGTCCGTTTTATTGCCAGCCAACCTTAGTAGTAAGTGCTTGATGCAGCCATTGGGTTTGAGCGTTTTACACGCCATTTACACTGCAATGTTTTAGTCCTGCATGCTTGGATTTTCACTACTTGACTGATATTTTAGTAGCAGATCACTTTGTATATTTAACTCCTCGATACTACATTCAAATTTCGTTATATGCGAAATTACTTTCGCGCGTACATTTTAGCCCCGTGGTTGAAATAATTTTTGCGTTTGCAATAATTCAATAGTCAGCTTGCTTAACTGTGATTTATTTTTAATTTACTCTGGTAGTTTGAACTCAATTTTTATCAACCAATTCTAATAATCCTGCTCTCTTGTTTCACTCGAACAATATATTAACAATGGTCTATCTTTCGAAATTTTTGTGTGGAGGTATTTTTTTAGAGCTGAAGAAATGTCCGTGGTTCTTTGAACATCCTCTTGTTCAGATTTGTCTTAACCCAAGTTGTTGCAATTTTTCGTACACGTATATGGAACCAAAAACAACTGTGTCAGATTTATAAATGTTAATTGAAAAAACAATTTCATGACGTCAAGTCAGAGATGCTGGTTGTTGTACAAGCCTATACTATTGCCAAGCTACGAGTTGGCAGATTTCAATTTGCTTTTCTGTCAAACTTACAGCAAATAAATCTGAATTGCTTATTCAACCGTAAAAATTCAGTATATGTAATGGCAACCGGCATTTGTCATGATGGCTTCGCCACTATCGGGCGCATCATTATGTTTGTCGGAATTGCCGTGAGTGTGTTGCCGCTAAACCCTTGCGCCTGGAGGTTACACCTCTCGAGCAATTTAAAGTTTAAAACCCGAACATAATACTAGTCACTCCGATATGTCGTTAGACTCAAGATACAGTGCCAAACTTTCGACTTTTAAAACCCCGTTGAAAGTCAAGGCTAATATTGACGAGAACAAAATTGTCGATGCTTTAAGGAACAGCTTTGCCATCATTTGAATTGTTTATGTTATATATATATATATATATATATATATATATATATATATATATATATATATATATATATATATATATATATATATATATATATTCATTTTACTCGTACAACAGTTGATTAGTTATTTCAAATCTTTCTTTTTCCTTTTTTGTTTTTTCAAATATCTGCAAACGTTTTATTTCATTGATTAATGCTTATCAGTTAATGATTTTTAAATGGAGATGTGTCTGAAAACACAAATCCATTATGTTTACACTTGATATTTTGAGTGGTCTGCTTTAAAAGGTACGTGCAATGAATTACTTGGAAATTAGTTTCTAATTATTTTTCAAGATTTTATTTTACTCTTGTTTTTAAATGTATACCGCTTTTTATTAACACAAAGTGAACTTATTTTAATTCAATTATCAAGTGCTCAATTTTCGATAGTGCATTTATATTTATTGTGAAGGCTTATTAATTATCCTGAGTGCAACGAAAATCTCATTATTCTTTCTCTATTAACGTAGTGAAATCTATTCGTATTTTTAAACGTTCTTATTAAATTAGATAATTTATACACAAGTTGACTTACAGTTGGGAAACATTTTACACACCTTTATCGCGTTCGCATCCAGGTTAGATGTGTTAATTATAACGATATAGCTATGTGCAGCTTCACAGTTTTGATAAATTATATTTTAATATTTTCTTAAACGATTAAAATTAGAAAGACCTCGCTTAATTTACAGTCTCGATAAAATTATTACTTTCTAACCATTCCGCAAAGACTCACTTTTAGAATGAGCATTTATTGCACTGTTAATATTGTGCGTAATAAATGACAAGTTGGAACTTTTCGAAATGCCACGCAAACATATGACCCTTTTCCTTAATTTACTATATCAAGAACGGAATAGTTTAGTCAAGGTTTTTATTGGCGCTAAAATCTAATCCGGTATTTCTAAATTTCTTTTTGAACTTCAAGCTTTTTATGTGAATAGAGTTCTTGGGTCATGAACGAGCAGATGTGTTCTCTACATCTCGAAGAGCCAGGTATGGTTATTTTTCATTTAGGTATTCGTTTAGTTATTTCTATTTTTATTAGAAAGACGTGGTCTCTATTAATGCAATTTATATGACAATATTTTCATCGACTTTGTACCCTGTTGCTAATTAACACATTAACGCTTTATGATCTCAATCGATCGAAGTAAAAATTTTTTCTGACTTTCTCGCTTAAACGCTTTCGAGTTCTGTATTCGATTACCATTGCTTTGTTGGTTGGTGCCCTTGGCATTACGCTTCTTATATGAGCTTAAGATAGAAATTCATAATTTTAAATGTATACTAGATTTGTTTGACTGGTAAGGATGCTTTCGCAATATCAGCTTTTTAATTACGCTTCTATTATTTTATCCTACTATTTAATGTCATTGTTTTTTAAAATATGTATTGCTAATGATGTGATTTGTAGTATCTACTATCAGTAGCATGCACTGTTCCTTAATTTTCTATAGTTCAATTGCAAAGTTTTTATTGTACATTCGTTCTCCAACAGCCTGACAAGATTGTTCACATTTCGACATTTTTGCATGATAATATATTCAATAACATTAATGCATGCCTTTCTTTCCGGATGTTTCTTTAATTTAACTTAGCATTTATTCCTATCGTTATCGCCGTTGAGATGGATCATCCGTTCGGTATATAACATGTGTGATAATTACTATTGTGATTTTCTTATGCGTCGTTTGTTCAGTTACATATCTTAACATGTTATGCAACTTATGTTTATATGCATAAATATAATTTTATTTATTCATTATCTCTTATCGCACTGAGTTTGTTTTGTTTTCTTTATAAAGTGCATTATAGTTGCTGGGATAATATTAAACATTTTCACCAGAAATTGAAATTTAATATCATATTTTCTGAATAATTGATTAAGTATACCTAACTGCCTGATCCATGTTCTGACTAAAAAAGGATTATTCCCAATTCCAATTTTCAGCGGATAATTTTCCGATTCCTTTTTTTGGATCAGTCTTTAATCCAAAGTACATCTCAAAATATAAAGTCAAACTAAAAAAGTAAGTAAATAAACAATGATTGCGCGGGTGGTGGAAACAATTCTTAAATTATTGGTTGCGAGCTTGAAGTAAACACCAATCCCATTGTGTTTAACCAGTCGTCGTTTTGTTATATTTAAAAGAAACATGTTGCGCGACAGGAAATAAACAATTTACCTGATTTTCGGATTGCGTACCGAAATATTTGAATATATTGTTCGAAGACTGGTTAAATACAATGGGATTGGTGTTTACTTGAAGCTCGCAAAATAAAAATTTAAAGAATTGACGCTACTTTTTCTCCCAATATCATTGAACTGCCATAGTAGAAACGTACACGATTAGAATTTCGAACAAAATGAGTCAATTCTTCAAGTTTGCTAGCTTGAATTAAACGCCTATCTCATTGTATTTAACGTAATTTCTAATAACGTAGTTTTGCTATAATGTTCGAAAAGGGATTAAATATAATGCTATTGGGGTTTTCTTCAAGTTCGCAAACCTGATATTTAATGGAGTAATGAAGTAAGTGTAATATTTAATTGAAATCGCTTCATTTGTATTTATGACTGTGTAATATCCTAATAGCTATTTACGTTTCACGAGATAGATGCACATCACGTCCGCTTGTGTATGTCTATAACTACTAATTATTCCACTAAATATTATTAAATACATATATAGTTAAATATAATAGTTTTATTCTTGCAATGAGAAATTATTTATACAAGAATGACTTCATTGGTTAGGGAGTGTAGCACAGTAAAAGAAGCAACATTAGTAAAATTATGCCAAGGTAATGGATCAAACAGTTAGTAGAATTAGCTTAATTATAGTGTGGAGTAAAATATATGAAGATCAGACGAGAAAATCAGTACTAGTACCTAACGAAAGAATGAGCATTGTAGGTAAATAGTTGATTAACTAGTGGCAATTTCTGATTCTGATAATAAGCCAATATTAATCTGTTTCTGTAATTAATTTCTATTCAGTAGTTAGTTCTGTATTCGAAATGGAACCCAGAGATTTTCCACCGCATTTCACTCCTAATATCATAGATTGATTTCATTTTGATAGGTTCCATAATTAATATTTTCGTTTTGTGATAACTTCTTATCGCTATGCATCTACCATCAGCCCGATTACTTTTGCGGCTTTAGATAAACAAAAATCCCATTGTGTCGAATTAGTCACAAAACTACCAAAAGTGACACGTACTGAGGTGTCTTGTCTCTTTTTGATCATCATTATCATCATGCGCAGCCATAAAAAGCCAATAGTAATTTACATTTCACTGCCATATAACCATAAGAGAAACAGAAAACAAGGAATTTGTTTTATAAATAACGCCAGAAATAATAATTTGTGCACACTTATTATTAGTGAGATATAAGAGAGTACCTAGTTACCATGAGTACATTTATCTAGATAACGCACATCAATGAGGCAAACTTACCTCTACGCAACACCATTATGGCCAAGTCAGCTTTAAGGCAAGGCAGCATAAACAATACCGCTTCTTTGCGGGTATCAATGTATCACGTAATAGATAAAACCAAACCTCACAGCTAACTCTGCACTACTAAGAAAAGAAAGTTACGAAGATGATTCTACTAGGAACCTGCAACAAGTTCGCCATTGACCTCGATTCAATGCCATATCGCTAAGAGTGTCTAACCAAGAACTATGATGCGCGCGATGACCCCATCCTGGCAGACGTGTGGGTCCTATAATTCCCAATTTGGATTTAAGTGACTTCAATTGTTTCTGCCATGTCAAAATCTGCCCACCTTGTTTCTTACGCCAATTTGGTGCTAGAGGAGAGAACGAAGCTCTACTGGGCAATCGAAATGAGGGCATACGTAAAATGTGACCGAGCCAACGAAGTTAATGGAGTCTTATTTGTTTTTCTAACGACGAGCTCTTATTGTCAGATCCAAAAATACGTCTACGGGTGTCAGCCTTAGTTATTCGTTGTTGGTAACCATCATGTGCTATATTTCTCAAACAACGATGATCGAATGTCTGGAAGCGTCTAAAATCATCAACTGTAAGAGGCCAAGTTTCACTGGTGTATAGTAAGACTGCGCATACAGATGCATTGTAAACAAGACCTTTAAGGCAAAGTGAAATATTTTCCTTTCTCCATTAATGACGAACGTTCTGGAAAGCTACTCTAGCTTTCGCGATTCGTATTCTCAACTCGGCGTTTATATTGCCTAAGTTTTTGATAGAGCTCCAAAGATACGTAAACCTGCCATCTATGTCTAGATCTTCATTCTGCAGTCGCAGAGTTGGTGTGAGTGGTTTGTGATCCTGCAAACGTATCTTACATTTATAGAATGCGAATGTTATACCGAAAAACGGCAAAAATGTGGCCTGAGCAAAATCTCTTATTGTCGATTAATAGTACGATATCGTCTGCACAATCATAGACTAATCTGCCGTCTGGGAGAACTTCAACACCTGCATCCTGAATGTGTGTATGAGTGTTGTTCATAATAGCATCTATTATAAAATTAAACAAAAACGGAAATTGTCAGCCTTGACAAACATTACTGCTGGATGTAAAGTTGAGTGATAACTCGTTGTAGACCTTAACGTGACCAGATGTGTTTGTGTAGAGAGGGCGGATAATTTTTACAAATTTGGTTGGCACACTAATTTTCGACAGGATATCGAATAGAGTATTGCAATCCACAGAGAAACATGCACTATAGAAGTCTAGAAAGACAGCAATTTTGGAGCGGCGATATACATATCGCTGTTCAAGAAATTGCCTTAAGGTAAAAATATTATCTGTACAACCTTGTCTTGATCGGAATCCGGCTTGTTCTTCTCTAGTATGTGATTCACGCGAAGCGCTAAGACTACGTAAGATAATCGAAGAGAATAATCTAGACACGACTGGAGTCAAGCTTATACCACGATGGATATCGCATGAAATACGATTGCCTTTTTGGAAGATATGGATGATGGTCAACTTATTCCAATCATGTGGTACGGTCTCCTCATTCCATATAGTACGTAAAAAGTTAGGCAACGCTCCCAAAATATCGCCACCATCCTTAATTAAGCCCGGAAGAAAATCATAAGGGCCTGCGGCTTTGTGACGTTCATGAGATTGAATTGCATCTCGTATTTCTAACTCTCATAATTCTTTAAAATTAACATTCCTCACTGTTGATGCAGACATGCTTTCGGGAATCGGAATCGAAGCAGTTGCTCAAAAAGATTGATTTTTATGTGTCCAGCCCACCTATCAAATCGACGTATTTTACTATCATTTATAGTTTTTCTAACTTTTAATTTTATCAGACCTATTGCACGCATAAGTTGGAGCAAACAGTGTCTGTCACCTGATGCGAATGCTTTTTCCATCTCTTCAGCCTTTCTCGTCCAAAAGGATTCGAGATCGACATTTAGACTGCGCTAAACTTGGCGAATTACATTACTACGAATGTTATAATGAGTCGAGCTAGGCGCCTTGTTTCGAGTATCTCCATAGATTTTACAGAAACCCAAAGATTATTTCTACGTGGGTCTACAATGCCACAAACAGTAGTAATTGCACAGTGCATGGTGGAATATATCTTCGTACAAAGTAAATTCGAATTTTTGCGATCGAGACCTGTTAGCTTTGACTTTAGAATATTTTCATATCTTTTTCGGAAGGACGGAAGGATTCTGATACATTTTCATTTTTTCCCTGAAAGTTTTAGTGCAAGTGTACAACGGATAAGTGCATGGTCCGAGTCGACAAAAGAGTTCCATAAAAACCGCCAACCCTGAATGCATCCACGCCATTTATAACTGATTTTTACAAGATCTATTTGTTTCCAGCGTTGTCCGGAGGCTGGAGGACGCCATGTGGCACAAAGTTTTACACTACGTCTGAAGTTTGTGCCACTTAAACATAATCTGTGTTTCGCGCCGCCATCCAGCAGATGTTCATTATTACTGTTGCGCATCAAGCTTAAAATTTTAACTTCCACATGCATGAAATTTTGCATTAATTAAGCGCCTAAAATGAGCATTTATATCACCCATAACCAAGACTGTATCTGAATTTCTTGCTCGGCTTAAGAAAGAACTTAGTTCGGAATAAAACGCTTTCGTCTGTGCTGCAATCGGTAGGAGCATATGCAGATACAACGAAAAGGCAACGTCGATTAAAGTTTTTTGCATCGATTTTAGTAGATGTATTTCATCGTGCCGCAAAATGTCTATTATTTACGGGGATCCATTCAATTGAATAACATTTAGTTCCTGCGTTAAAGCCAATACCGATGCCCGATTTACCGGCTTGAAAAATCACCGTGGATCCAAATATTCGAAGCTAAAACGCGTAGATAATGATGTTGCACGCCGTTCCGTATTGCACTTATGATCCTGTATTCTGGTTTCAGATACGCAACATGCGTCAATTTCTCGTGTATCCAACGTACGCGAAAGAGCATCTTGTTTTCCAAGTTGCTTTGATGTTCGCACATTAAATGTGCCGATGTTAAAACCTAACCTAGGTTTAACAAATTGTAATCTACTTAAACTATTTTCGATATTTGGCAATCCGATATCGGGTTCAGTGATATGATCAACGCCCACTACATTCATAGTATCTGAACGCGCTTTATTGTTAGATTGAGAAGTGGAAGGGGAAGGAAAGGAGGCAGAATCGGAGATAAACTTGCCCGCCTGATTTCGCTTGTCCATCCTGCACGACTCAGCAGAAAAGGCGCCCGTTTTATATAGTGTGACAACCTATGAAGTATGTAATCATTAAAATTTGTATCGTTCATGGTTGTATGTGGACTGTAAAATAACACTAGGTCGGCCATTCCTTATGAGGATGGTTTGTATTCGGAGTTTTCCTACTCTTCTTTAGTCTGCCAACCAAGGCTGATGAGCACTATCTGCCCATATACCAGTGGCCAAAGTTTCCTTCAGTAGCCGAAACTTGCTCTTCGTGTCTGGCACGCTTGATCCCATTCCGTCACTACACATTTAACACTAAGTGTTTCTGTGTATTTAGGGCAAACTCGAGGCTTCACATGAAAGGGAGTGATGGCTGTATCCCATTATACCCGGTTAGGTTTATGCTACCATTCCGGGCTGACTAGCTTACGCCCGTCGGCTGTCAGGCCGGAATTTCTATGGCTATGGGCCTTCATCATCAGAGCAAAACGGACAATTGACTAACATAGATAACACCACAACGTGTATATAAGGAAGAAAAAGGAGATACGTGGCTCTCATCTCTAGTAGTCTCGTAAACATTTTACCAAACAGGAAATACTTGATCAAATATTTCTGTGAAGTCATGAACGTAACATTTTCATAGCCATCGCTACATGAACATAATTTATACAATAATAAATTATTGATTGTGCGGTTAGTGATGAGAATTCTTTAAACCAAGTTTTCTTACTTGTATCTATTTTGTCCAGCAACATAGCAAAGCTACTTTCAGTAATACGTATTGACAAATTTCTATCTTCATAATGATCATCAGAGCACGATGGCAAACTAACTGATGTTGATCAAACCCCAATTCATATATTAATTATGGAAAATTAAATATGAAACTCCCATCTATATTACTTTCATATACAATTTATTGTTACAGGTGAGAGCCGCATATCTTTTTTCACTAACTTATATATGAAATGCAGTTCGAATCTCTTGAGCCAATTAATTATCATGCTCAGATGATAATCATGGAAGGTCGAAACACATAGTTTAATGTGACTTACGGGAATTTTGCCACGCCATGTGACTGGTTAGATTAAATGGTATTGGTGTTTATATAAGGCCCATAAACTTGATTTTTAAGAATTGTATTCACCATCTGTGCAGTCAATGATTTTTAAATCCCAGTCTCGAAGAAATGTCCATAATTACACGCGGTTGTGTTCTTATATTTTTACTTTGATAGGAAACATAGTTTCACCAACATACATTAGATTACGATCTATGCATAAAGTTTCATTAGCTCCGGATTATCTAAGTGTTCTATTTCATCTTCTGTTAAAAGTTTACTGTCCAAGATAAAGAACTGTATTAAAAGGGCTCACTTTTAGTGTTTCAATTCCACTTATTCTAATTGTCTGCCTGGTTTGATCATCTGTAAAAGCATGACTTTATTATTCTCATTCGTTCTTTCAAATATTACGTTATTCTACTTAAGGTTAAACTTTAATTACGACATTCATCATTGTAGTTTCTATTAGCACATAATGAGTCAGATTTTGATATCGAGTTCGCAACCTTGATTAAAAGTAATTGTTGTCACCGCCCGCGAAGCCAGTGTTCGTTTAATTATAGATATGTTCATGTCAATACAACATCCCCATGTAACGTGGTATCTATTCTATAATGACAGATTGAGGATGGTTAGTTTCAACATTAGGCCTAAAGGAATGCTATATAGGCTCTAATTGAAGGAGAGGCTAACCAAGAAACATTAGTTATTATGACTGAAAATTGTGTTTAGCGTGCGGCAGGGTGGCTCAGTGGTTAGAGCGCCAGATTCCGAAGCAGACATGCCCAGGTTCGAGCCCTGTCCGCGGCAAATTCTGGACAGTACATGATGAGTTCTCAATAAGGACGAAACCGGTCTACTGGATAAATTGCCTTTTCCACACTATAAAATACTTAATTTATACTGATAAATGTATGTACATAATAGGTCAGATGTTTATATCAAAATCGCAACCTTGATTAAAAGTAATTGTTATCACCGCCCGCGCAACCAATGTTTGTTTAATTATGAGGTAAAAATATGTTTTCTGCGTCAGTGCATGGTACCAACTCAATGGCATTCAATTTATGTTAAATTTACAACAAAATTGAGAATGACAAAAAAATTTGAACGGCAAAGAGCTTGATTTATTAGACTGGTTAACAAGATAATAATCATAAATTTTAATCGTGTGAAGTTTAGACAGAATTCTTGATCATAAATTAACATATTTGTGAGATCAACTATTTCATTCCGACAATGGCACAATTAACTGCAAAGGTGGTCATTTTATGAAGCGATGCACTGAAAATCGAAAAATAGCTCATTTACCGATATCAAATTCTTTAAACTTGATTTGGCAAAAATTGTTTTCTGTAAAAGCTTAGGTTAACTTTCTTTCTATGTAAAGCAGATATGCACCACAATTTAGGTTAGATCCGCTTCTTAAAATATCGTTGTCCTCTTACAATGCTTCGTCTGAAAAGATTTGCTTTGACATTTTTATTGTTACATATATTTTTATACCATGTTTATGTGGCTTGAGTCGGTACGTTAACAGTGTTAAGTTTCAATTGAATTCTTAATGACAAAATAACAAATTTTGGAAATCCACACTTAAAATTGGATAATGGGCAGAATTAACTGCAGTTTGTGGTCACTAGCATGAAGCGATGCGATGAAAAAGGCAAGAACTGTTATTAGCGTTGACGATTGGTCTCAAAGGCAATTTGATAAAAATATATTGGATAGAGTCATAAGTTGCATCGATTCTGGGCTGGATCGAATCCTTTCTAATTAAATTCTGTCAAACAATTTCTTTTGTTTTAAAATATTAATTTTGTCAGTGTTATTGTACAATATATTTAGTATTGTCCCCTAGTTATATGGCTTGAGGCTGTACCAGGCCACAACTGTATGTATGCCGAATAGGTACATGATTCTAACAATATATTTGCCGAGTCGTTGCATGATACCAATACAGTGAATTTCAAGATAAGCTAGATTTCACAAAAATTGGAAATATAATCTAATTTTGAACACCTAAGAGTTGCATTTATCAGTATCATTAACAAAATAAAAATCATAAATTTTAACGGTGTTAAGATTAAATTGAATTCTAGATAAAAAAATAGCGAATTCGCGAAATCGCCAATGGAGGGAATGAACTGCAATTGTTGGTCATTTTAATGAAGCGATGCAGTGAAAAACGCAAGGAAGCTCTGTTACCGATGTAGGTTTGCCTTAAAGTTTATATGGGAAAAGTTGGTTTGTATAGAGGCCTAAATAGCTCCGTTTCTGTGTTGCACAGGTAGGCGTCCCAATCTGGGTTACATCCGCTCCTTATTTAATCGTTCTCTTCCTACAAATTTTGTTTCAAAATATTAATTTTGTCATTACTATTGTTATATATATATATATATATATATATATATATATATATATATATATATATCCAATAGTCATGTGAAATGAATCGTCAGTTATTAACTGCTGTTTTATTGCTAGCTGTGGTGAGGAAGATGACGAAACGCTACCATGCACAATGTTCCCTGAAGAAAGCGTATGACAGACGTTGCTATTCCTTTTGGCAGTAGCGCAGGTTAATCGCCATTCCGCGCACAATTAACTCCTAAATGTATTTTCCGGCCTTTGTGTGGTTTATTGGAGATGACTACATGGTTTTCGGCGTTTGTCCAAAGGTAATTCGGCAAAATTCTAAATGTATATACAGCTGTTATGCAGTATAATTGATTTTTTAATTTAAAATACTGACAATTTTATTAGCAAAACCTGGAAAATGTAGGGTGACATAACGCAAAAATCTAATCAGCCCTATAATGTTCTTACTAGAAATTTCATCATGAATAATCATAGGTACTTATAAGATTCCAGCAAATGACCTACGGATCTTAGGCATATTTATAAATCTCTAGAGCCCTTAAACCGACCGACTCTTCATGTGATCATATAAGATTAAGTTCAAACGAAATTAACCTTAAAATGAACCAGTCTTAATGGCAATGCTGGCTATTATTAGGATTCTTCCGATAATTAGTCTAATAAATATGACCATTTAACCGTAGATATTACGTCAATTGTACTAACAAATATGAAATTATAAAATACAATGACATCGCAAAGAACAGACACATTCGCAGACTTTCTTTGTATGTTTTTCATTAAAGGACAACGACACAATTTACTAATATGTGTTATCGATATAAACTAAACAATGCATAATGTATAAAGTAAAATTCTTCAACTTGACCGGTTTCGTCCTTCTTGGGCACCCGAAAGTAGTTGCAAGAATCGCTGTAGCAGTAGTTTTAACCTGGTTGAGTTCAAACTCAATCTATCCGTCACCCAAATTGCGTAATCTTTAGCTATACTCACTTTCATCCTTTTTCAAGATGGCCATTGGTCGATGCCATTTTGACCTACAGGCAACTTTTTCTCCGATTCTGCCTCCTTTCCTTCCCCTTCCTATTCTCAATCAAACAATAACACTCTTTTAGATACTATAAATATGGTTGGTTTAGATCATAACACTGAGACCAGTACCAGGTTGCCAAATATCGAAAATGGTTCTAGTGGACGATCATTCATTAAACCTAGGTTAGGTTTTAACGTAGGCGCATTTAATGTACGAACATTAAAACAAAATGATCAACAAGAATCTCTTGCTCGTACAGGACCCTGCGTGCATTACAGAAATGGTTGCACCATCTCTATCTACGCGTTATTGGCTTCGAACATCTCGTTCCACAGAGTTCTCTCAAGCCGGTAAATGGGGCGTTGGTATAGCCCTTTGCGCACGAGCTGAACCTTGCTTAATTAAATGGATCCCTTTAAATAGTCGACTGTGTGCGGCACGTTTAAATCTACTAAAAGAGAAGCAAAAAACCGTTATGATCGTTGCCTCTTCGCTGTATCTGCACATGCTCCTACCGATTGCAGCACAGAAGAAAGCAAGGAAGCATTTTACTCCGAACTAAGCTTCTTACTAAGTAGAGCACGCGTTCAGATATAGTCCTGGATATGGGTGACATTTAGGTGAAAGATACAATTTAAGCTCGACGCGCAACGATAATGGTAAACGGCATTTGAGTAGCTGCGCTGAACATAGTAGTACAAACTTCAGACGTAATGTTAGACGTTGCGCTACATGGCGTTCTCCAGCACCCGGATAACGATGGACTCAAATAGCTCATGTAGTAATTAGTTATAGATGGCGTGGTTGCATCCAGGATTGTCGTTCTTTTTTTAACACTTATGTCGACTCGGACCATGCACTTATCCGTTGTAGATTTGCTCTAAAATTTTCCGGGAAAATAATTAACAATAAGCCCCAAATTGATGTAGGCAAACTCGAACAACCGTCCATCCGACAAAACTATGAAAATATTCTTAAGGCTAATCTAACTGGTCTGAATGGCGAAAATCCGAATATACTTTGGTCCAAGATAAGTTCCACTATGCACAATGCAGGTACTACTGTATGTGGCATAGCAGGCCCCCGTAGAAATAATCACTGGCTCTCTGTAAAATCTATGGAGATACTCGAAATAAGGCGCCAAATTCCACCTGGCTCGACTCATAATAATACCCGTCGCAATATAAGACGCCAAATTAAGCGCAGTCTAAAAGGCGATCTCGAAAACTTTTGGAGCAGAAAGGCTGAAGAAATGGAAGTAGCTTTCGCGTCAGGTAACAGTCGCTGTTTGTTCCAACTTATACGCACAACAGGTCCGAGAAAGTTAAAAGTTAGCGAAACTATAAATGATAGTAACAACGAATTAATAACCGATAAAATAAGTCGTCTTGACAGGTGGGCTGAACACTTTAGAGATCAATTTTCTTGGCCACCCGCGTCAGTTCCGATTCCCGAAAGCATGTCTGCATCAACAGTGTGGAATGTTAGTCCCGAAGAACCATCCGAGTTAGAAGTACGCGATGCAATCCTATCTCTTAAGCGCCGCAAAGCCGCCGGCCCCGATGATTTGCTTCCGGGATTGTTTAAGGATGGTGGCGATATAATTTCTGGAGCGTTGACCAAACTTTTTCATACTATATGGAATGAGGAAACCGTACCACTTGACTGGAATGAGTCGACCATCATTCCCATCTTCAAAAAAGGCAATCGTAATTCGTGCGATAACCATCGTGGTATAAGTTTGACTCCGGTCGTATCAAGGTTATTTGCTTCGATTATCCTACGTCGTCTTAGCGCTTCACGTGAATCACAAACAAGAGAAGAAAAGGCCGGATTCCGCGCAGGACGAGGTTGTATAGATAATATTTTTACGTTAAGGCAAGTTCTCGAACAGAGACATTTATATCACCGTCCCACAATAGTCGTCTTTCTAGACTTCAAGGGTGCATTTGATTCGGTGGATCGCAATGTTTTATTCCATATCTTGTCGAAAAGCGGTGTGCCCACTAAATTTGTTAATATTATACGAGCTCTCTACACAAATACTTCTGGTCGCGTTAAGGTCTACAACGAATTAACGCATAACTTTACAACCAGCAGTGGTGTTTGTCAAGGTTGTCCACTTTCCCCATTTTTGTTTAATTTTGTAATCGATGCTATTATGAACAACACTCTCTCACACATTCAGGATGCTGGAGTTGAAGTTCTCCCGGGAGATAAACTAGTCGATCTTGACTATGCGGACGATATCGTACTATTATTCGACAATCAGCATGCTGCCCAGACCACCTTAAATAGATTAACAGACGTTGTTCCGTCTTTCGGTATGAAATTCGCACCCTCTAAATGTGAGATACTGTTACAGGATCACCCACCACTCACTCCAACGTTGCGACTGCAGAATGAAGATCTTGACATAGTCGACAGGTTTACATATCTTGGGAGCTCTATCAATAACGTAGGCAATATGTCCGACGAGGTGAGAATACGGATCGCGAAAGCTAGAGTAGCTTTCTCGAACCTTCGTCATTTATGGAGAAACGCAAATATTTCACTTTGCCTTAAAGGTCGTATTTACAATGCATCTGTACGCGCAGTCTTACTATACGCTAGTGAAACTTGGCCTCATAGTGTTGATGATTTGAGACGCTTACTGACATTTGATCATCGTTGTTTGAGAAGGACAGCACATGATGGTTACCAACAACGAATAACTAACGTTGACACCCGTAGACGTATTTTTGGATCTGACAATAAGAGCTCGTCGTTAGAAAAACAAATAAGGCTCCATCAACTTCGTTGGCTCGGTCACGTTTTGCGTATGCCCTCATTTCGATTGCCCAGTAGAGCTCTGTTCTCTCATCCAGCACCAAATTGGCGTAAGAAACAAGGTGGGCAGATTTTGACATGGCAGAAACAATTGAAGTCACTTACATCCAAATTGGGTAGTATAGGATCCACTCGTCTGCCAGGATGGGGTCCTCGTGCGCATCATAGTTCTTGGTTAGAAACCCTTAGCAATACGGCATGGAATCGAGCTCAGTGGCGATCTTGTTGCAGATTTCTAGTGGAATCATCTCCGTAACTTTCGTTTCTTAGTAGGGCAAAGGTAGCTGCGAGGTTTGGTTTGTTTATGACGTGATAAAGTGAAATCCGCAAGGAAGCTGTATTGCCGATGTTGCCTTGCCCGAATTTAGTTTACCTCATTTCTGTGAGTTATCCTAATAAATTTAATCATAGTATCTAGGTATTGCTTACTCTCTCTCTCTCTCTCTCTCTCTCTCTCTCTCTCGTAAATCTCGATAATAATTTGTCTAAAATATCATTTCTGTTTTCATTTATATATTTGGTTTTAACTCCTTATGGGTATATGGCAGTGAAACATTAGTCACTTTTGACTTTTGTATGGCTAGACATGATGATGATGATGACAGCTCCAAACTACCCTGTTTAACCTGTTGCTATATGATAATTATCACGACAGACACCATTCTGGTAACTATTGAAGAGTGCTCACTAAATAAGAAACATAATAATTTGATGAATTACATCTTCTATGTTATACCGTCTATTTAATACTAATAGTTTTTGTATACAATCAAATCCTGCAATTTTACTATATACATCTTTACAGAATAAACTCAATTTTGCATAAAATAGCGAAGAAAATTCATCCAGTAGAACGATTTCGTCCTGAAGGGTACTCTTCATGCACTATCCAGGGTAGTCAGAAAATAGAAGAAGGTAAATTTCTTAAAATGGCGTGTGGTATGCCGCATGGGTGGCACAGTGGATAGTTCCAGACTCTGAAGCAAATGTGCCCTGGTTCGTATCCAGTTCAGAGAAAATTTTAAACAGTTATCCCCGCCCGTAACGTAATAAGAGCTGTTATACTGTTAAAATTGTGACCGCGTAGAAACTGTAAGGCCCGTATTCATTTAGAGTAGATTGAACGACAGTAGAATGTATTATTTTCAATAAACTGCATATACTTTACGATTTGATTGGTGATAGTATTTTGTTAGAAAAACCTATTATTCGACAGAATATTTCAACTGCTTCAACTGACGGCAATGAAAAAATTAGTTCGCTACGATGATTTTGATAAAGCGACAGACAGCTGATCGAGATCCTACATACTCAATTACTCAATAGACTATAATTAGCTCTTTTGAAAAAGAAAAACAAATAAATTCATTTTTAATTATTCTTTTTGAATTTCACTCCACTGATAAAATAACAAAATAATGATTATAATGACAGTTTTAAATACAAAAATAAAATGCACTCATTGAAAATGTTAATAGAACAGAAATTAGAGAAATTAAATTATTTGCCGTTTTGAACACATTGGTAAAAGGAATGGTGAATATTTTGGACACTTACATGTACTCATTATTACTAGTATGATATATATAAAGGAATCAATGTCCGGAAATAAACGTAGGAAGAATTAAGGCCGACGTTTATTAGAATACTACCAGAATTACAGAATAATAAACATCGGGTACATGCGGACAAATTTCAAAGGTAAGGAATTACGCATTATTGTATGAGTTGACGAAGAAAAAACTGCATTTTTTTAAAGAGACGAAGATATTTGACTTCAGCTGAAGTGATTCTTTACCGTATTTAATTTTGACTTTTTCTCATGCATTACCATAAAAGCCACATTTACCTCCCTTCTTAAATAAAAATGAAGCCCAGTATTTTGCATTAAATACTGACTGAAATGATTGTTATTCGTAAATAACTATTATACAATAAGCACACTTTTCTTCATCTTTTACACAAGAACCCTCCCCACACAAAATATATGTATATGGAGATGTATCGTCAGCACAAACTTAGCGGTTGGTGAGTGCAAAACTGCAAAGCAGATGTGCCCGGATCGAGCCCCAATTACGGAAAATTATGGCAAGTGCTTGACAAGTTATAAATAAAGACGAAAACGATGTCTTTGATGAATTTTCTATTCTATCTTATGGAATGTTCGGAACATACTTGCAAAAAAGATATATATTTCTCACGGAAATTCGCTAATTACCAAAAGAAATCGATGATATTGAAGTTTTACCTATGTCGGAGATTTCTTGAACTTGTCAATTACGCAATTATATCATTACATTTGCAGAAGAGTTGGGGTAACAAGAAGTTTTCTTAGCGCCGTCTCTAACGTCACACATCTGGACAGAAATAGAAGAATTCAAATTTCCTTCAGCGTGCAGCAGCTACTCAGTTGGTGCTGGATAGTGTGCCACATTTGGTGTGATATACCGGCAAAGACTCAATCACTAAAACTTGCTAGAACTCACTGAAGCCAGATTTGCGCCAAGGTCAAAGGTTGGGCGTATTGTACATACTGGCGATCGCTCACATCTCATAGCTGTCATTCAGATAGCCGGTCTTTCGACTATGAAATAAACCAGGCATCGCTAGATACTAGCTCAAGCACATTGTGTATTAGTTGTTGAGCACCGGGTCACAAATTAGTTCCAACACGACCAGAAAGATAAACCAGTCAGCATTAACGAAAGATATAATTTCATGTGCACATTCATTTCGTGCTTACTGGTGACTCTTCGGTAGGGGCCGGAATTATGTCCTATGCCCACTTTATATTTGGGTAAGAAATGTGGGTCAACTGGACGGTACAATCTCCTATACGAATGTATAAACCTGCAGTAGAAAAGAGAGATAAAGTATTCGATGATATGACTCCAAACCAACTCACTGTATAAAATACGCGCACACACACAAACATATATATATATATATATATATATATATATATATATATATTGGACGGTACCGTCCAATTATCCCATAATTCTCACTCAAATATATTGTGTTTAAAGGACATAATACCGTCTTCTACTGATGAGTAGCCAGTAAGCAAGAAACTTATGTGCACAAAAGATTATACTTTCCGTATATGCTGACTTTGGTTTATCCTTCCCATCGTATTTAAACTAATCTGTTACTAGGTGCGCAACACATAATACGCAATTGCATATACTTTAGTTGTCCTCAACAAGCAGTATTTAACCGTTACAATTAAACAATAATTGATTGCGCGGGTGGTGATAACAACCCTTTAAATCAAGTTTGCGAGCTTAAAATAAAAATGAATCCCATTTTATTTAACCAGTCGTCGAACAACATAACAAAAGTGCACTGCGACTGGCGGTAGTTTTGGTATGTTGTTCGACGAATGGTTAAATAAAATGGGATTGGTGTTTACTTCAAGCTCGCAAACTCGATTTAAAGAAGTATTTAACTGTTGTTTATTTAATGCAAGCACACCGATTTACAGTAAATCTGAATAAGAAACAATAAATCATTATATATATATATATATATATATATATATATATATATATATATATATATATATATTGATAGTTTCTAATTTCACCATTTTTTAATATATATATATATATATATATATATAATTTCTACGAACATCAAGTATATTGACGATAATAAAATCCAAATAAGATATTGTACATACGTGCAATATTTACGATACATACATGCCTAAATGAAAATCTGACTTCCGCTGCGAGAGCGCTCATAGATCAAACTAATAATAAAAAACAAAGTGGTGAACAAAATGGGTGCGCGTAAAATTGTAAGAACTTTGCTCCGGTATTACTGAGATGGCGCAGCGGGCACATTCCTACTCGTTTTCGGTGAAGCTCGCGCATGGTAGCAAGCCAATAATGATATTCGTCGGGCGAACCTACATGGGCACTACGGTTGATTCTAATCCAACGATAAGGTCAAGCCTCTAGAGATAATCGACTAAGATAAGGAAAATTAAATCTAAATCAACCATCCACATTATAAATAGGCAATTTGATGCTCATTTAAAATCTAAAATTAACAATGAATTTCATGATTATATGGCAGTATAGTATACTATTTAATGATGCTTCTGATTTCAGTGTTCATTCACAAAGCACACATAACTATGAATTTCTTGGCCGTGCGGCATTGAATCATTAATTCCTAGATATTATGTTGCCTGTCTGAAGAGAAAACTTTTTAATTCGAGCTCTTTAATGCAATAAAATAGCAAGTTCAGTTGGTGTATACAATTCTTTATCACGTCTTCGATGTCAATGATTTGCACTTTCGAATAAAATACAAAAAGGCAAATTCATGCAGCAGGTGACAATTTGAAGGTGAAAATAGTTTGCTTCAGAAAGCAAATGCAATTATGGAAACATTAATTTCGGGAGCATTAACTAGGATAAAATTTGAGTATAACTCGGTTAACTAATAAGGAAAATCACAGTTTTAATTATTTAAAAACGCTACATCTAAGATTCCAATAATAAGATGCGGAAGTAGTAGACAGTGAGAAGAGAATGCTTTCAATGCGGACCGAAAATAAGGAGAATAATCCAAATATAAAAGCTTAGTAAAGAAGAGACAAAATTTCATTACGAACAAAATTAACGAAAAAATTCCAAAAATGATAAGGTAATTTAATCAGAAAATAAATTTTAATCGTGGATAACGTGTAAAATAAATTACAAATGTAACACGTAAAACTTGAATATTGTATAGTTATTTTCTGTACAAAAATTTAAGTTTCGATGGGATTTCAAAACTAGAATAAGAATAAGATTCAATATAATATTATTTAAGAGAAGTTAAATTTATTTCTCGAAATTATACACTATATTATGTTACACAAGGCCCCGTGTACATACAAACCTAAATACATTCATAAATATAAACAAGCATACGTATGTATATGCATCTATTTAAAAAATATCTTGCTGGCATAAACTAACCATTGTTTAAGAAAGTGAGTTGAATTCATCAATTAGTCCGGCTTCGTTCTTATTAGACAAACACGAATACCTGTATAAAGTGCGAGGCTTTAGTAAAATGAGAAATGAGTTGCGAGACTGAAGCAATTGAACCTAGTTTAAACTCCTTTCGCTAATGATGCAAGTCCAATAGGGACGAAGTCTGTCTAAGGCACTATATATATATATATATATATATATATATATATATATATATATTCACACGCCTTCATACGTCAGATGTCACCAGCACTAAGAAGTCAATAAGGTATTAGGTATATAATAGAAATAAATAATTCTTTCCCATGAACATCACGAAAACTAGTAAGGGAAATGCGAAATATGTTTAAATTCAGCTGCAGTGAAAATGAAACACAGCCTCGTCAGTCACATTTCCTCTAGTTTTCTCTGGAGCTTGTGCATGGAAGAACAGTTTATGAAAATCTTCACCGGAATAGCTCACGATCTCAGCTTTAGATTTATGAGTCTGCTGATCATGAGAAAGTCACTTTTACGACCCGCTGTTGTTCGCCAATTTCCTAGCCGGATATATCTCCGTCTTCTGCTGATACGGTGGAAGAAATAAAAAGAGCATACTTCTCCAAAAAATTAAAAAAAGGAATATACCATTATTATTGTATTTCTAAGATGGTATATTTGTCCAAATATAAGCCTTATATTTCCCATTAGACTTTAATTTTAAAATAAAGGTATTCTTGGCATAAATTGATTTAATTCGGTAGGAATGATGCAGAATACAGATTTAAAAATTTCAGTAATAACCTCTTTATATATATATATATATATATATATATATATATATATATATATATATATATATATATACAATAAGTTTAAACAATTGTGTATAAAAGGATAAGTTTTCAATTACAACCTATACTGAAGTACCATTAGGATAAAATCTATTTTAACGAAGAACTATTTACACGTTTTCGATAGAACATAGCAACTTAATAACTACCTTCTTCGGTTCAAACAAAATTCGTCCACAAGTCTTAGTCGTAAATATACAGAAAAAAAAATACCAAAATTATCATTTTAATGTTTAGCTGATAATGAAGATAACAACGAAGCAATATCTTGTCTGGAAATCTTACAGAACAATGCCTCAAAAAAGGTATTTATTCTCGTGTTTTATTTCTGCCCCTACCGAAGCCGTCAGATTAGGCTCAATAGTCATTATGTAACACTTTAAAATGTGCCGACAAGAGCTCTCAAGAAGCGTATACCATGTTTACAGTAACTGCAGTCCCAACAATAAAAATGATAATAAAAGTAAATTTTTAAATAGGTCTCAAGCTATGAAATCGTCAGAAAAGCTTTTTTGAAGACTAGCAGTTGATCATTATGAAAATAAAAACAATTTAAGCAAAGAAACAAGAAACGACAAATGAAAACGACGATAAAGTTAATAAGAAAATTATTCAATCACATTTTATTTCCCAAAATTGTAGAGATCATATTTTTGCAGCGTAACGGACAACTAACGTACCCATAAGAAGAAAGAGTACTATCAAATTTAAAAAGCAAGTCCACACAGTAGAAACACTATGACATTTATTTCAGAACAAAATGATAGACATTGCATTAGATTTTAGCTGTCAAATCTGTTACAATTGAACGTTCTCAGACAATCTTACATTAGTTAATTTATTGTGAACGTGATGAAAATTTTGAAACATATTTAATTAATTGAATATTTGAAAGCGAATTTAAGTAAAATTGGAGGAGTTGTATTAAAGTCTACCATCAACTTGCTTTACTTTAACTCGCCTATCACACTGGTCAGTTGATCTAGCAATGAGCAAAATCTACATGTTATATACACCACAAACACACAAGTATACTAGAATGAAGACGATAAATGAAGAGAGATACGACCAACAATCTTCATCCCATATAACTATGCATTTCATCGTTATCGGTTAGCGACGCAGCTGGTGTAAGACTGCTGCGTAGCAGGAGTAGTATTAGGTATCGCATCGGTAGTAGCTCCGATGGCCTACTTACTTAATGCTGACGAGACACACTGTAAAATATGAAACAACGGCTTTATGTACAGATTGTATCTGAACTAATAGCATTGGTACAATGCATACCAAAGTAACAATTTGTATTCGTGCTAGTTCTGAGAGAGATATGATAAGCGATTTGCTTTGTGTCGACGTTTCGGCCAGTAACCAATGGCGTCCGAATTGCTCTGGTTCACGTAGGTGGCTCCATTTCTCCATATGTGACAATGGATAACAGAAATCCTCGGAGTAAACACTGGAATTGGGCGGAGCAAAATCAGTTGAGACATGGAATATGTCACAAAAATGAATTGCCAAATTTCAGCACAATTCATCAACTCGCTGAAACATATTTGTTACGATTATTACAAAGGAAACAGAACTTCTTGGCGAATCAGAATGGCACGACCTATTACGTGGGGCAATACAATTACAACGAAAGCTTAAAAATTTTGCCGAGAAATGCTAAATTATCCTGTTTTAAGAGTAATTTTAAATTTCAAAATTAAGAACGAAAAAGGAAATATAAAATATCGAAAATTTGCCTGATCAATTGTTGTTATCACAATTAAAAATGCAGGCTTTACACTGAAAACGAAATAAAACTTCGTTTTGCAATCACATATAAGGAAAACTGCTTTTTGAAGAAAAACAATTTAACTTTCAAAAATTAATTGAAATAAACAAAAATAAATATTTCTCCGCGAAGCACCTAAGTCTATAGCTTTAATGTGAACAATACCCGAAGCATCTGTCAACATCACATAGTGGCAATATGTCGAGCAAACAGAACACCTGTTTCTTAATGAGCGTTTTCTCTTGGAAATTAACAATGCCGCTAAAGTCACAAGTTTCCGGGAAGATAAACCTTGTCTACAAACTCAGAACACAAATTATACACTAATTTTCCTACACAGAACGACGGGTAACTAAATTGTAAAAGCACCAGAAAAAGGCATGATATCTGTCACACTTTGACAATTACGATTATGGTTAGAGAACAAGTTGGCATTTAAACAACGTCATTCATCGTTTACATCAATTGTGTATTAGGTGTTGCGCACCTATTAACAAATATATTCAATTATGATCAGAAGGATAAACCAAAGACGGAAAGCACAGTGTCGTGTACATTCGTTTCGTTCTTATTGGCGACTCATCAGTAGTAGCAGGTATTACGCTCTTTCCTCACTATGTATTTGGGTGGGAAACGTGTGTCCTATTTTCCAACATACCTTACCCAAATATATAGCGGGTAAAGGGCGTAATACCGGCTCCTACTGATGAGTTGCCAGTAAGCACGAGATTATACTTTGCGTTCATGCGGTCTTTGGTTTATCCTTCTAGTCATATTTGAACTAATTTGTTACTAGGTGCGCAACACCTAATGCATAATTGTATTTATATTAGTTCTCTGCCCCAAACTGTAGCTAATGATTTACATCAGTTCAGCATTTAATTCCGCTTGTGACGATGGTTATGTCGATTTTTTCGCCGACCAGACACAACTGACGGCGATTTCCTGTGTGCTACATTTATTTCATCGTCAGCATTCATGCTATTCTTGATGTTAACATTGAATGTAATGCCATCAGTAACAGCGTTGCTCTCAGTGCTGATGCCGATATCGTTAGTGCGGACTGCATCGCCTTCTTCTATTGAGCAATCAGTTGGCGCACAATATGTGCTGGCATCATTTCGTTCATCGACTTTATGAAATGAAGAATCAGACAAACATGGCGATTGATTAGCTGCATTTAATTTATTAATCAACATATCCCCAGCTGATGGCAGCAATGTGCCTGAGTTATTATCATTGTAATCACGCACGGCTTGTTTTTGTACACATATTTCACTTTGATATTGGCATAGTGAAAATATATCTTTATCCGAAATAGATGATTTTAATCCAGGCGAACGTGATTTCGGTAATTGATCTCTGCTTATCTCACCATCTTGGTAGGCATTGGAATCTCTTTCAGAATTTCGACCATTAAAAACCGCCTAAAAAGTAATTTTAAAAGAGCGGATTAAAATACAAATGTGAATTAATTTTTTGATAACATGTTTTCCAGACAGCAAAAAAAAGCGTCACAGGCATTTCCGCAACTTATCTTAACAAAAAATAAAGTTAGAACCAAATAAACAATAAGAACATAGATTAAAATGCTAATCGAAATTCATAATCATGACAGACTAGCAATCCTTAAAATATAAATTAAGATTGAACGGCATCGCATGCCGACTCCAAGGAATTATAAACTACCTTAGAAGGTACGCGTCATGAAGTCGGCACCTTGATCAGTAACGAATTCATCTGCTGCACGAAATCTTGCCACCTAGTGTAGCAAGAACGCGTAGGTAATACTTTTTGCATATTGACCAATTGGTGATATTAATTCTAGCTAAACTGTATGTCGATCAATTACATTCATGCTATATTAGAAGCCAAGTAATTTAGGAAGAGCAATATTAAAAACGTTGAAAAATCTGAAACGATCGTTAGGCTGCTTGAAAAGACGAAATTCTGAATGTGGTTGACGAAAGAATCCAGAGAGTTGACATGGCCGACAAGCATTAACTCATTCGGTGATATCTCGTCTGATGGTGTTCCAAAAGAAACAGTCTTGCAGGGAATACGAGTACTCTTACCATTGCCGAATAGTTCTTTTTCGTGGCTTTTAATTTACCGGATTAAAATGAAATAGGGTGCAAAACACCCTCTACTTCTTGTTTTAGTGTAGCACCTAGAGCTACATCAGCTACGTCGGTGAACAATTTCAAAGGTAAAATCAGCTGAACAGCGTGTAATGTGGCGTGTTGTGCAAGAAAATCCTTATTACGTTCAAACATTAGGTGATCCGTTGCACTCCAACGCAGATGCGATTTGGGTTCATCAATTTTTGCTCTTCAATATGTCTCGTCGGTTGTGTATGTGGTTGGGCCGTAATAGTAATAAAAACTCTATAGTAATTACACGTATCAAGAAAACGACGCAATTCTTTAGTAGTTTTCAGTATCGGGAACTTTCCGATAGCCTCAACTTTCTCGTCAAAAACATTTATAACACCATTTCTGATTGAGTATCCTAGGAGTTTAGGGATTTACTGGAGTAACAGGTGTTCAGAACAGATGTAATTCTCAATTTTGGTGAAATATAGCATACATTGAAATCCATCATGTTGATACTAAGTACTGACTCGGCAACCATAGTGTTAATACCATGTAACCTTTAGGTACTACAATGTTGGTACCGGGTGCGACACAAAAGCCATAGTGATAGTATCCTTCACAGGTTTAGTATATATATTATATAGAGTCAGTTAGCGTTTAAATCGCATTTTAGAAGATTTTATATGATGATAGCTTCACTACTGCAGGTTTACACGTTAGTATAGGAGATTGTACCATCCTATAGTCCCACATTCCTCAATCAAATATATATTGGGTAAGGACGTAATACCGGCTCCTACTGATGAGTCGCCAGTAAGCACGAAACGAATGTGCACGAGATTAAACTCCCCGTTGATGCTATTTTTGGTTTATATTTCTGGTCATAATTGAACTAATTTGTTACTAGTTGCGCAACATATAGTACATAATTGCATATATATATATATATATATATATATATATATATATATATTAGTTCTCCGCCACAAACAGTGTCTAATCCTAGGAATGTCTCTTGTTTCTGTACCCATACACATGTTTTCATGTTTAAGGTGAGACCAAATTGATCAATACGAGCAAGAGTTACATCGATGCGGTTAAATTTTGTTCAAATCATCGGAGGCTATGATAACATCATCAGCGTAATGATGAGTGCGTGGAAGTTTCTTTAATACTTCGTGTAAGAAACTCTGAAATGTATGTGATGCATGGAATAGATCAAAGGGAATTCAACAATATTCAAATAACCCAAAACGGATAATGACAGCTGTCTTGGTGACGTTCTTTTTATTTAACGGCATCTGGATGTATGCTAATTTATGGTCGAATACTGTAATATATTTACGTTGAACAAATTAATTAATGAAATAGTTCGCGTTATTTATCGGATATCAATCAGGAATTGTAGCTCTGTTGACGGCAAGATAATCACCACATAATTACCTGATCTGCGTTTTGACTAACGCAGCTTTCATTGTTCCAGTAATTTTCTTTCATCAAGATATTTCGGCCAAGCTTACCGTAGGCCTTCATCAGTTGCATTTCACGAAACAAATGAAGCAAGTCATTTGTTTCGTGAAATGCAACTGATGAAGGCCTACGGTAAGCTTGGCCGAAATATATTGATGAAAGAAAATTACTGGAACAATGAAAGCTGCGTTAGTCAAAACGCAGATCAGGTAATTACAATTATTCCAGGTGCGCATCAATGCAACTCCTTCAATCACCACATAATCTCCAATCACAAACGTGTTGCTTTTATTGTATGTACAACGGTGATGAACTAGGACGAATAATACAGTCTTTCAGCGTCTAATCAAAAATGGCCTAGGCTGTATGTAACTTTTTCTGGTTTAAGTGTCGAGCTGTGGCGAAGACACGGGTCGTCAGTTGCTACATGGTGCTGCGTAGTCAGTCTAGTTTTGCTAATGTAGTCCGGCATTTTAATATTTATAATCTTTGAAAAAATTTAGACGATTTCACATACTCGCAGACGAACGGATTCAAACAAGCCATTGCTCTTGATTAATAAAATTACGCGTTCATCACTGCCAAAAAAAGTTACAATGTAACTTTGGCCGTATCATTTATCAGTCCACGCTTAATCCGAAAGTATGCCTAATATGCAATATGGCACATCCGCAACGACAAATATCCATGAGAATACACGAAGCAGATCTGATGATACTCTTAGATTTGTCAAACCCTGTTTTGATTGACTGGCTATCGGCGGCCTTTAACAATAAATGTGTGCTGCATCTTATTTATAAATTAGTTGTTACTAACGATATAGCAGCACTAGTATCAAAAACAAAGGGTATCTGCGAAAGCGGGTCTAGAACAACCATAAACGACGCGGTTTTCTGAATAACAAAAGAAACACACATTGGCCTTACCTCTTCTGTACGTATCTGTCTGTAGGTTTGAGCCTTGATCTTGGATAAGCTGTCTGTGGGCCACCATGGAATTTCACACTGTATCATCTTGAAACCCTGACGATTAATGTTTCCAGTTGTTTAAAATAAATACGACCATTTACATCTAAAAAGTGCGTGAAATACACGTCCCCCATGACCCACCAGATGTTTCTGAACAATTATGATTCCATTCAGCTGTTCCAAAATGGAACAAAAGAAGTCTAGGAAGTTTTCTGTCTGAAAATTGGTGTACTTTAACCAACTGTACAGACATTGTTTTAATTAAGGGAATAAAATTTTCTTTTATTTGAATATTAACTTTTAAGCTCCAAGCTGTTTAACGATGACTGTCATCACAATTGATGCGAAAAGTACCGGAGTACATTCTCACAAGTGCACCAATGAATTTTTTATTTGGCCAAATATGAAGATATTTATAAGACCGTTTCCTTAAACCTCTCGTTATAATTACATATAAAATATGTCCTACGATTTCATACGTTAAGTATAGATAGGAAAATAAAGAACTATATTCCAAACACACTGACGTAACGTACCTCGGTGGATAACCGAGATTCCAATTCCTTTACGTCGGTCGGTAATTCAGGAGGCACCAAGTCATTGTCCGTTTGACGCAGTAATGTTAAACGCTTTACCAAATGCAGGCAGGCCAACGTTTGATCTGATATTATTAATAAACATACAAAAAGTAGCAAAAATAGGTTTTTCTGATGCCTTAAATTATCGCATAAAGTACCATGATGCAAAAATATGCTATTTTAAAAACTCAAAAGATGTCTACGGAATTTGAGGTTTCTTGCCACACGAGATACAAAGTCTGTTAAGCACTGACGCGTTTCGACCTTCCATGATCATCAGAGTACAACGGCAAACTGGCTATCGCGGATCAAACCGCATTGAATATATATGGAAATCAAAGTTAAATATGCGGCTCTCACATCTAGCAGTTTCGCATATATTGAACTTGACTGAAAATGTTGGCTGCACATGTACATATATAGGCAATACAATTTAACAATAATTGATTGCGCGGGTGCTGGTAATAATTCTTTAAATCAAGTTCTCGAGCTTGTAGTAAACACCAATCCCATTGTATTTAACTAGTTGACGAACAACGTAACAAAACTACCGCCAGTCGCAACGCACTGACGCGTTTCGACCTTCCATGGTCATCATCAGAGTACGACGGCAAACTGGCTAATCTGAATATGAATTAAAAATTTACATGCGTTAGACTATATTTTTTATACTCAACATGTGAAACGAAGTAACTGAGGTCGCCATCACATTTTCGGACGAGGGGAGCCCAAGGTTCCAGATACACTCATTACAATCTCATTCCGACAGCATAATAATGATAGCACTCGTAGGTCAGTGCACCGTTTTTTTGGTCTTGATTGGCGGATTCTTACTTTTCTCTTGCTTTTGAAGCCTTCCATCAGCTGCTTATCTGAAAATGACGTTGGTACCAGATATTCCAACATTTTTTGAATTTTCGGGACGTCATTTCCGTCCCATCTTCAGGGTTGACAGCATACTCTTATGAAAAAACAACTTATGGCAAGTGTGATATCCTCATTAAAGACAGATCTATTTGTATTTATTTTAATTCCAAAAGTAATTTTTTATAGTCTTCCCTGTGGTAATAGCCACCTTTAAGACAAATAATGAAGACATTATTTCAACAGAAATTCCTCGCAGAAGCGCCCGTATAAGAATGAAGCAGTCAGCCCAATGATAAAAGCAGACTTCGAGCCGAAGTGAACATAAATTAATTAATATTTGTAAATTTGTTTTATTAAATCGATGCTCGTTATGCGAGCAAAATTCTATATATAATTGAGTAAAAATAAAGCATGTGTGGTACATTTAAAATGGCTTCTGATGGGTTGGAAACGTTGATTCAGGGACTGACTTCTCAAATGAATAATTTAACTGCAGAATTAGGCATAATTAAGTCTCGTCTGGACGATACGCTGATAATAAACACAGACGACATACGTGTACGTGGACCATCCAATATAGGTGGACACAACAATGGCGACCGCGCCGAAGAGGAATCAGGAGGAAATATGCCGGCGTTTTCAGCCGAATCGACGAGTTATTTCAGACCGTCATCAGAGTTTAAGCCCATGCTGGCACCACTAGATGTGGAAAGGCCACAGTTGTGGTTCGAAAAATTTGAAGCATCAGTTCGAGCCCAAGAATTTACATTAGAAGCACCTATTGTGCGTGTGGCTGTCCAGGAATTAGTGGACCGTACAGTAGCAGTCCAATTGGAATTGCCGGTTGACCTCACGTATGAAGAGTACAAAAGACGAGTGTTGGATCATTTCCGGGCCAGGCCTCAGGAGGTGTTCTCAGAATTATACAGCCTGAAACCATTACTGGGTGAGATGCCCATGGATACCATGGCACGTATCAAGCGGTGGTTCTCGAAGCTTACTGAGTCTTTACCGGGTTGCAACCGCATGAGGCCATCATGTTCATGCTGCTGGATCCTACCAGATACGGTGCAATATCCAGCGCCCAGGGAGGCCTGAAGAGAGACTTCAGGCTCTTCAAAGTTCGGCCATGATGACAAACAAAGTGGCAGCTGCAACTCCACGCATGGGTCCAGTTACAACATCTGGCAGGAGCGACATACCGTACTGGAATTCTTCGCGGCATAATAAGCAATTCCGCGACAGAAGGCAACAGCCAGTGGCCTGGAAGCAAAGTCAATATATAAGGACTCCAGCTCCGACGAATACGGCGTATAAGCGTCAGCAAAACCTATGTACTGCGTCCTCGAGAACGGCCAGTCAGTGGGGAAACAGGGTCACAATCTCACAAATAAAGGTGGGCGAGATCAGGGCACAAATATTAATCCTTCGGAGGCTCCAAGAGGGTAGATCGAATGAAGACCAGCAGAACAAACAAAAAAGTGGTCCGAACCAGATGACCTTTGAAGAAAAGGAAGTGTGGGAAACATTGCCAAATGTAAGGATTTTTATTAAAGTTAAATTTTTAGAACTCTTCAACGGACAGCCAGTAATAATGCAATTGGATACTGGAGCTGATGTGTCGGTATTACCACTGACTTGGCCATTGAACAACGTAAAACCTACGAGAGCAAGTTTATGTCAGGCATCGGGCGCATCGATGGTGGCTGCGGGCGAGTGGGACACGAAATTGTTAATAAATGAAAATGTCTATCATATGTCTTTTGTTGTTGCGAATACGCAAACGCCCTTATTGGGACTTGATTTCATTAGAAAATGGGTTAAGACGATAGACTGTCAAAATAAGCGTGTATGCATATCGAGGCCTGAGAGAATAAATTCAATAAAGTCTATATGTACCCCTAAGATGCAGGAGGAGACCAGTTGTCTGCCTGGGTGGTGGAAGAATCTTCGAAACCAATATAACATTATATTCCAACTGCCTGATTGCAGCGAATGTCCAGGGCCGACGGTCGACCAGTTTAAGCTATGGCTAGAACTAAATGAAGGTTACGAACCACCAAAAGTATATGGTGCTCCTCCAAAGAAATTAGCAGCAGCGACTCGAGCAACCCAAGAAATGATAGAAGCCGGCGTTCTTGAACCGTCATCATCTGTTTTTCGTGCTCCGATGGTTTACGTTACGAAAAAGGATGGTTCGCTCCGACCGGCGGCTGATTTCAGGCAATTGAACTCAGTGACTAAACCTGACCCGTATCCCATGCCGGCTCTGCGTGATCTGTTCCTACAGCTAGCGGGAGGCAAATGGTTTGCCGTGCTTGATCTTAAACAGGGATTTTGGCAAATAGGCGTGCGGCCCGAAGACCGATGGAAGTTAGCGGTACAAGTACCCCAAGGTCATTTCCAATTCACCCGGGTACCATTTGGCCTTAAAAACGCACCGAAAGTGTTCCAAAGAATGATGGACTCGTTCGTGTCTGACTTAACTTGTACAACAGCTTACGTGGACGATGTTATTATATGGGCCACTACTGAACACGAATTACGTGTTAGGCTGCAGAAGATGTTGGCCAAAGCTGTAGAATGGCGATTACACTTTAATCCAGAAAAGGTTCAGATAGGTCGAGAAGTGCGGTTCCTGGGGCACTTAGTCTCAGCGGAGGGATGCATGCCGTTAGATTCGAATGTACAGCCTATCAAGGATTATCCGGTGCCTACTACTAGAAAACAATTGCGCCGGTTTATTGGTATGGTGAATTTCTATAGACCATACCTCGCAGGGATGGCGGTTACGCAACAACCCTTATCTAAGTTAACTAGTGCCAAGATACCGTTTCGTTGGACGGAGGAGGCTCAAGAAGCGTTTGTGCTATGCAAGCAGAAATTAATAGAGGCAACTATTTTGACTTTCCCGGTAGGTAATATGTCAATTGTTACAGACGCGTCAGATATTGGGATAGGAGCGGTGTTACAAGCTGACGGACGTCCTGCGCAATATATAAGTCGCACACTCACTAAGGCGGAACAGAACTATACCGTCACAGAAAAAGAATTACTTGCCGTACAATGGGCGCTACGGAAGTTTAGATATTTTGTCATCGGGGAACACGTAGACGTCTTTACCAACCACAAAGCGCTAGTTCATTGGAGATCACTGGGTATTGAAAAGAAACCAGTACATCGAGCCATTGAAGAACTGGAAGAATACGATATATCAATTCATCATAGAGCAGGAATCGAGAATGCGGCAGCCGATGCGCTCAGCAGAATTTCCGCTGTGCGGGTTTCGCCGCTTATAAAAGTCTCTGAAGAACAGGGAAGAGATGCCACGTGTCAGGAAATAGTCAATCAATTAAAAACGGCACAGTGGTGTCTGCACCATATAAAACGTTGAGTCTACAGAACGGCCTGTTGGTGCGGAAAGAAGGACAAACAGTGCAATGGTTTGTGCCAGAATCTATAAGAACAGAATTAATGGCCTTTTGGCATGAAACGTTGGGACATCCCTGCGCTGGGCGGCTCATTGAGACATTGCAGTCACGATTGAATTGGCCTGGCAAGTCCAAAGAAATTTGTAGCTATTGTCAACAGTTCACTACATGCCAAAGTTGTAAACCACAAAAACGAGAAAAAGTCACTCCGATTGCTTTCAATGCCACTTCACGGAACGAGTTTCTGCATATCGACTTGGTAGATCCACTGCCGGTAGCTCGCGGCGGTGTGTTCTATGTGTTTTTCATGGTCGATAAGTTTACCCGATAAGTCGAGTTTGTACCACTGAAGAAGATCACAACAGAAAAGATTATATCGTGCTTAAAAGAGCGATAGCTCAGTCGATTCGGTGCACCACAAGTTATTGTTACCGATCAGGGCGCACAGTTTGAGTCGAAAGAATTTAATCAGTGGTGCAAAGACCTTGACATAATGCATTCCCGCACAGCCACTTATCACCCGCAAACCAATGCGACAGCTGAGCGCGCACATAGGACGATGAAAGAGGTCCTGCGATGTTGGTGCCACGAGAGCCCGGGAACGTGGAGAGACAAATTACATTTGGTCGAGCGGGCCATGCGCTTTCCAGTCTCAACAGTTACAGGATTCGCTCCAATGACCATGGTCTATGGAGGACACATAAGACTGCCAGGTGAACCTGTAATCCAAGAATCCCATGAGCGCTGCACCATAGCGGATATTCAGGAGCGACTAAAACAGTTAACTGAATATGTTTGCGCCACACAGCGACAAGGCTATGCAAGGCAACCGACACGCACTCGCCTAAAGGTCGGCGACTATGTCATGGTCGCGAAGGTCGAGCCCATGGCACTGCAGGCTGTCAATGATGGGCCGTATCGCGTGGAGAGGGTGGACTCAGAGCACAATACTGTTTTTGTTAGCATGCCCGATGGACCACGAGCTGTTGCACTGGATCGTTTAAGCAGAGTGCCAAAGCCGATTCCTGAGGGGGAGGAAGATGTGGCAACAGCCCCCTCTAAGACAAATAATGAACAAAGGGTCTTATCTAGGGCAGACATTATTTCAACAGAAATTCCTCGCAGAACTGAAGCAGTCAGCCCAATGATAAAAGCAGACTTCGAGCCGAAGTGAACATAAATTAATTAATATGTGTAAATTTGTTCTATTAAATCGATGCTCTTTGTGCGAGCAAAATTCTATATATAATTGAGTATAAATAAAGCATCTGTGGTACATTTAAAATGGTTTCTGATGGGTTGGACACGTTGATTCAGGGACTGACTTCTCAAATGAATAATTCAGCTACAGAATTAGGCATAATTAAGTCTCGTCTGGACGATACGCTGATAATAAACATAGACGACATACATGTACGTGGACCATCAAATATCGGTGGACATAACAGTCAGTGTTACTAATGACAATCAGATAGACTTAAACCGGTACATCACTAGTACGATTGGGCATTAGAAGAAGAACAAATTTCTACAGATTCTGCAAGCAAAACGCCATGTCTTCCAGCATGTCAAAATCCGATTTTATATTTACCATATTTACTAAGATTATTCAACCAACATCGATTGTGCGAGTGGTGGTAGCAATTCGTTATATCAAGTTTGCGAGCTTGGTTTAAAGAATTGTTACCACTACTCACACAATCAATGCTTGTTTAGCTGTTATATATATGGCGCACCAAATTGACTGAGCCGTTGCTATTCTTATCACTTTAGAATCTCCTCTGTCGTGATTTTCTTCAGTTGTACAACCTCGACTCATCGTGTAATTTTATCAACCATGGAAAACATAGGCTGCCCTACCATGAACCGACAGCAGTGTAACTTCCTTGTCGATATGCAGAAAATTGTTCCGTGCAGTAATACTGAAAGCCCTCGGGGTGACCTTCCACGTTCATCATCAGAGTACGACCGCAAACTGACTATCGTGGATCAAACTGCATTGAATATATCTGGAAATCAAAGTTAGATATGCGGCTTTCACCTATAGCAGTCTCGCATACACTGAACTTGACTGGGAATTAAGTTTTATCTCAGTAGTTCACATAAAATGTAACCTAATATCTTTTATGTTATCTCAATAAATAAGCACACAATATTCATTATAATCTAAAGCTAAACTGGCCAACATAATTAGCCGTTCACAAGTCAGTTTCCGTTGGCGTACACACAGCAGAAATGTACTTGATAATGTTTAACCAGCCAGTCACTTAGTTACCTAGGTGTTTGAACAAACTTTTGTCAGGTAGTCAACACAACCTAGCAACACAACTGCATCGATCTTACCCGATATGCTGCTCTGTCGAACATGTCTGGCTGTCTGTAAGAGAGTGCCTAGGCTCTAAAATGGCTAGATAGAGTGGCTGTTTGGTCAAGTCGGTGTAAAGAAGTGGAGACGCCTAGCTGCATACAGACTGACAGATTGTATGATTGATTTCATGTAAACTTTCTCAGCTTTAATTGAACGCTCGCTGTTTAATTATTTGCCTTTTAGCTTACGCAATGTGTATACATGTTCTTTCGCTTGTTGATTGCTCACACGGAGAAACGTTTTTGTTGGAAACTTTGGAGAGCCACTTACCGAAAAAATGTAGAATTTTATTTCATTTAGACTTTTATGTTATGAACGGCCTAAATTACCTTCTAATCAAGGTTGCGAAATTGATATAAACACCTGAACCATTACGTACATAAATTTGTCAGTATAAACTAAGTATTGGATAGTGTGGAAAAGGCAATTCATTCAGTAGTGCGGTTTAGTCCTTATTGAGATCTCATCACGTATTGTCCAGAATTTACTGCGGACAGGGCTCGAATCTGAGCAGGATTGCTTCGAAATCTGGTGTTCTTACTACTGATGCACTTAGTTTATAAGTACAAATGTATGTATATAATGGGTGAGGTGTTCATATCTAGTTCGCAACCCTGATTAAAATGTATTTGTTAACACCGCCCGCACAACCAATATTCGTTTAATTATATGAGCAACATTAATGTTACTAAGATTTTACTATTGCATTCTTGTATGAAGAGTATACATTAGGTTTGTAATTTAGTTTGAGCGATTTCTCTATTATTATTAACTTGAATTAGTGTAAAGGGAAGAGAGAAGCGTTCGACACTTTTTTAATTTGAGTTTGTATTCGTCCCAGTGGAAATGCGGTCCTATCACATCTTTGTTTCCTGGCAACGTTTTGGAACGAAAATCCCCATTCCGTCATCAGGCCAATTATCACATATATACACAGCACAATACTCAAAGAAGCAGATTTAGACACATGTGGTAACCTCGTCCCGAAACCGTTCTATTTATATTTTATTTTATTGACTTACCACTGGTTTTAAACATAGAATTTGTCTCAGTAACTAAACTCAATATATGCATGTGTCTAGCGCACATGAATGCCCTCAACAAACAATTAAATCTACACACACACGCCAATAAATATATATATATATATATATATATATATATATATATATTTATAATGCCCATGCCTTTTAATATTACACAGTATATTTCTAATTAGGAAGAAAAAACACATTAATAACAAAGTGATTAATGCGTTATTATTAATGTGTCTGCTAATAGTAAATAGTTGTATATATTTTTTTTGTTGGGTGAGGGCATTCATGTGCGCTAGACATATGCATATATTGAGTTTAGTTACTGAGACAAATTCTATGTTTAAAAGCAGTGATGAGTCAGAATAATATAATATAAATAGAACGGTTTCGTAACGAGGTTGTGCTGTGTATATATGGGATAATTGGCCGGATGATGGAACGGGGATTTTCATTCCGAAACGTTGCCAGTAATCGAAGATGTTATAGACCCGCATTTCCATTGGGACGAATACACTCAGCCTGATCGAAGATAATAACGAAAATGGAAATTTTGATCAATCGGATCCTTTTGAAACTGTCGGTGCAGAGCTACAACACGCGTACGCAAAATGCGGCAATGAAAAATATGAAGCTGGCAATCCGCAATTAAATTTAAGAAACTGCTGATTCACCTGTGCCTATTTAGAATGTAAACATAATCAGAATTCTCTGACTTTGTGCATCATAATCAGCAGGCGGGCACACAATCGCTTTGTGATGTTTGCCCAAGCCAATCTTCCAATTGAGGGTATCGGTCATGCACGGCAAATCACATGCCAACTACTTGTTGCAGGAATAGATAACACAGCAGGTATTGGATACCATAACACTAGGGCATTGGTAAGCACGAGATATTACAATGATAAGAGTAGAAATAGATATTGAAGTGCTCTTGAAATTTGATAGAATAATTAATCACTGCCCAAGTATCGCGAATTTTGTAGCCCTTATATATATAATTTCCATTGTCTTCGGATATTACACAGTATATTTCTAATTAGAAAGAAAAACACACTATTAACAAAGTGGATAAAGTCCATTTATTTCGGTAATACTCAACATCGCTCTATAATCATTCTTTTATATACATTCTTGTTTTTCAATTGATTATGGTAGTGGTAACAAATCTGACTCGCTTTTACTTCTAATTCTTGTTTTGGCTGATTGGTAAGTTTGTATGCATTTGTGTTTGTGCGTGACTGTTTGCATGCAAAGATCATTCTAGCTGTATTGCAAACTGATGTCTGAGATCTGGTCAATATTGTTTTGATGGCTTGAGAATTAACCATTTGTGCGCCTTGTTCGCTGTTACATGTACGAGTGATATTTTCCCCAGTGTAGTTTATCGTTTCACCTTGTTGCACAAATTTGTGTTTTGTACATGATTACAGCGCTAGTGTGGATTGCAGTGTCGAACGCTCATATTGTATGGAAACTTCTGTCACCGTATGCGCCTCTGTTATTTCCTCTCCAGTTTGTTGACAATCCGATTGAATGTTTGTTGATTCTAGTCGAGGGCCGGTTCGGTCTGGCCCGGATACTAGTAAATTGTTGTTGAATTTTGTTATTCTTGGGTAGTCAATAAGAATATCATGTTGATGAAACCCTTGAATATTTAGGTCAGGTGCTTGTTGGGCTACCTCAGGAAAATTTTGCTAATGAACAACTACCCAGAACGTTTCATTGATGTCAACATCAGACCACAGCAGATTCGCACTAGAGAGGATACCGTCAAGCAGGTTTTCCTAAACTTTCCGATCGAATGTTTCTTGACACAGATCTAACGGTTGTTCGGGCTTGTGTGGATGCTAGTACATTTTTCGGTGGAATTGAGATTCGTGGACAGTCTTTTAAAATATAATGTAGGTGAAACTTTTGAAATTTTAGGCCGGATGCTTGATATTGATTATAAAGAGCTTCATATATTATCATAATAATTTTTATGACTTTGTTTGCTTTAGAATTGAGAAATTCGACAAATTGGCCGGGTTCTCCGTTTCAAACATTGACTATGAGATAGCTGATTTCCATGACCGTGTCAGGCCATTTTAATCAATTTCTGTGATAAATATTGCTGGAGTCTGTTGATCAACTGCTTCTTCATCGTTCAATATACATGCTATCGTACGTATACGAGATTTACAATAGCGTATTACGCGTTTCACACCCAGTGTAGTCAATTAGTTCAAATCTGACCAAAGGATAAACTAAGGACAGCATGAACGGAACGTATAATCTTATGTGCACATTCGTTTCGTACTGTAAACGCCCCGGCTTCAAGTAAATGCCGTACGACGTTACAAACTCGGTTAAGGTGCTCTGAATAGAGATTAGTTACTGATATGGGGGCCCTTAAGAGGGCCGGGTAATGCGTTCGCCTGAACTCTTCAGAGTTGAAGATGTCCTAGAGCCTTGGGTGCACTCTGGTTGAGTTTTTGCTCCCGTGGTTGAGCTGTGATCGCGTTGTGGATGGTGTCCTGCAGGTCCTGCACTCAATTGGCTCGTCTCTCCGGTATCCCGCAACAAGATGAGTCACGGATGTAGTTAGTTGTTGGTGAAACTATCAAATCACCAGCGTAGGTATTGACAGCCGACAGAACGCACACGCGTGAAGCAGGTAGAATGCAAATGCCACAACTGACTTGCATGGTAAATTACCGTGCTTAAATAGCATGCAATATGTGCTTGCATACTATTGGTTAAACGTGGTTAAACGTGGTTAAACGGCAATTTGCTTTTTTCTCATTGGTGCAACGTAAATAGATTTGAATTTAATTTACGCAATATGTCACCGATTGATTTGTGTCGTTACAACACTTTCCTCTCTGAAAAAAAAGAAAAAAAATATTCCTCTCTGCGAGGCTAGATAAGAAATGCATGACAGAGTTCGAACCAAGTTAAGCAAAAATACGATGAACCATAAGTGCTGGGCTTAAATATGCTTGTTGGTTGCTTCAACAATGATATGATGCCAGGTAACCACTAGGAATTGCTACACAAATTGTTAGCTCTAGTGGACGGTCATAGCACGTGAGGCAAAATAGAGCAGTGTAAGTTTTTGGAGCCGCAGCGTGAAGATTTCGAGGTAAATCGCCTCTGAATTTGCCAGGTTTAAGTTAAAACCTAAGCAGGTTGGATCGTTGTCAATGTGTTTGTATACGACCAAAGGAGCTAGAGTGCTCGACGTTGTGGTCATGACATTTGTAGAGTGGTCTTTTGTGAAATAGATAAAGTTGAGATATGCATTGAAAGTGGCCTGTACCATGATATGAAGCTGATCACTACTTAGTGTTGCTACACAAAAGCGTTAGCTCTAAGTAGCTGGTCATACCAAAATAGGCAGTGTAATGTCATGTGTGAGAAATACATTATAATGTAAAATATATATACATTAAAATCAAAGGTAATTGCATAAAAATATGTACACGAACATTGCCTCAGAGATGGCATAATACCAAAGAACTGTTCAAAAATGCTACACAATTGTTAGCTAAGAACAGCTGGTTATGCCACGTGAGACAAATACGAAAATTAACGTAAGGTTAAAAAAAATTTTATAGTTAAATGTTAATGTTTAAAAAAATTAATTACGCGTTATACAAAGCAGGTTGAGATTGTGGGCAGACGGAGCCTGAGACGTGTGTAGAAGGTTGAACGCTCTCAGGATCAGGTGGTTCGATAAACGGTTTTAACCTGTCTATGCTTACTGATGTCGGTGTAGCGCCTTGCATAATGATGAAGTATTTTGGCTGTTTTAGTAAAATCGGGTAAGGACCGCGATACTTGGGTTGTAGTGGTGCAACAGCAGTATTGTTGCGAACGAGTACTCTCTTGCAGCTGTGGAGCTGTGGGTGAACGAAGACTGGACGAGGCGTGTGTCTCGGCTGCTGTTCGGACATGTTACCGAAATGAAGTCGAAGGCGGGTAGCTTCGTTTTGTGGGTCATCTTGTGCCGGTAGTAGACGTGGGAGCTGACTAGGCAGGCGTAGATCCATGCCATACAAGAGTTGTGACGCAGACGTTTTAATGGATTCTCGAGTACGGGAACGCATGGCCAGCAGAACTAAAGGTAGTGCATCGACCCAGTTGCCATTAATGGACGAGGATGCTAAAGCTGCTTTGAGTTCCCTATGCATTCTCTCTACCATGCCATTAGCTTGGGGATGGTAGGCAGTCGTCTGGCGTAAGATGCATCCCATGTACCGCAAGGTGGTTTTGAAACGATCAGATGAGAAGCAAGTGCCTCTGTCCGTGATGACCTCATTGGGAACACCATAATTGGATATCCATGCAGAGATAAAACCGTTAGTTACTTCGTCTGCAGAAATGGTGCCAAGAGGTAATGCCGCAGGCCACCGTGTAAATCTATCGATCATAGTTAGAAGGTAGCTGAAACCTTGAACCTTTGTCAGATGAACTATGTCGATGTGGACGATGGCTAGGCGAGAAGTAGACCGAAAATGTTGCAACTTAGAACGAGTGTGTCGTGTGATCTTGTTTTTCTGACAAATTGCACACTCTGAGACCCATCGTTTAACATTCTGCCTAAGTCTGTGACCCCAGAAACGATCTGTAAGAAGTCGGACAGTCGCTTGGCTTCCTGGGTGAGAAATTGAGTGAATTGAATCGAAAACCTTTCTCTGAAGGCTGCTCGGCAGAACTGGCTTGTTGGGCTGCGTACCCGTGAAGTAAACAATTGGTAAGCCTTCCCACAGACGGCATATGAACTTGGTTGGGTGACGGGCTATTGATCTTTGAATGTGAATGTCACCGCGTTGTTCAGTTCGCAGGAGAGTTGGCGTTAGTGCAGGTTCACTGAGTGCCACGGAGTTGACAGTGAATGGTGACGGCGAAGGTGGTTGTAGAGAGACGTCTGGCCTAGACAGGGCATCTGCAATGAAGTTCTGTTTGCCCTTGACGTGAAAGACGTCAAATTGCCATTCGCTTAGACGAGAAAGCTGTCTTTCCACTCTGGCAGGGTACTTGGCGATAGATGAAGTTGCGTTTCGAAGTGCGCTAACTAGTGGTGCATGATCTGTGAAACAACAAATCTGCTACTGCCAATGATGCTGATAAAATGGCGCACTGCGTCGTGGATGGCGAGAAGTTCTCGGCCGAAAGTGTCGTACCTCGTTTCTACTGGTTGGAGAGTACGCGAGTAGAAACTGATAGGCTTCCGAACTCCGTCGATCTCTTGTTCCAACGTGGCTCCAATAGCGAATTCAGAAGCATCTGTCGTGAGTAGAAATGGCTTTCAAAATCTGGATGTGTTAGCATTGTGGCATTTGCTAACGAGTTGATGGCAAGTCGAAGTAATTCCTCGTCTTCGAATGACAAAGCAATGATGGAATTCTTGCTAAGTCCTTTTCGGTTCCGCAGGTACCTGCACAAAGGATAAAGTTGTTTTGAAAAGCCTGGAAGAAACTTGCGATAATAGTTTAGTACACCCAGGATTTTCTGCAAATCGCTCAAAGTCCTTGGTGACTTGATATTCTTGATTGAATTCGTCTTTGACGGCAACGGTTGAATACCTTGGGCCGTGATACGATGCCCTAAGAAGTCGACGGATGAAGTTGCAATCTGCGTCTTGTCACAGTTGATCTTGAGTCCGTGGTTGGATAAGCGTGAGAGGACATTTCGTAGATGTTTCGCATGAGATTCTTGATCTGGACTGAATACCATAATGTCATCGAGATATGACATACAATAAGCAGAGTCGTCGCGAAGTATGTTGTCCATGAATCTTTGAAATGTCTGTGTAGCACACTTAAGTCCAAAAGGCATGTAAAGGTATTCGAAAAGGCCAAATGGAGTGATGACTGCAGTTTTTTCGATATCCTCTGGTGCTACCGGTATGTGATGGTACGCTTGTCTGAGGTCAATCACTGAGAAGAAATTGCTGCCGTTGAGTTTTTCAAGTAATGTGTTGATATTTGGAATAGGATATGCATCAGATTTTGTCACCGAATTTAGCTTACGGTAGTCTCCACAGGCTCTGTACGATCCGTTTGATTTTGAGACTAAGTGCAGTGGTGACGCCCATGAACTTTTCGATGGTCTGATGATTCCCTCTTCCAAAAGCCTTGAGAATTCTTCTTGGGCAGCTTTCAGCTTAGCAGGAGCCAGTGGTCGCTTCTTGAGTGCAATAGGTTGTCCTTCTGTGACGATATGATGCATCGTGTTGGAGACTCGTAGATCGGATTTGTTAAGATCGAAAAGCGATTTGTATTTTCGAAGAGCTGCTGATATCTCTGCTGAATGATGCACTGGGGTTGGTTGAATGACCTGTAACTCCAAACGCTCGGAGGCAAGT